>QZGG01003024.1:0-28613 GCA_006409495.1 Sedum album
TAAACACAACACGTCACTCCGCTCAACTTCAAGCACAAGTATGAGGGCAAAAGGAAGGAAAATTTCTAATCAAAGTCAACATGCCTCTCACACGAGGAGAGGAAAATGCCTCCTTGCTTCTCATAAAATTATGAGAAATAGTGCCTATAAGACAATTCGAACTCGACCACTCTTGATTGTTAGACTAAAAATATAACTACTCATTTCAATTATTTTGATCCTTAGAATATATCGTACGAATAATTTTTTCCACAAAAAATTATTATTTATTTATAAAATGATATTGGCATTTGGCAACATTAAATCTCTTTCCTTGAATCCCAATCTTATTCCTAAAATGATTAATTGTACCACTAAACATTTGACAACAAGATGATGTCAAAATCACATTTAACCCCAAAAAACTGAGACACCAAAAAGTCCACACAAAGACTCAAGACTAATCAATCTCTCAGTCCAACCTCATCCCCCAATCCGATGGACAACCCCGCCGTTCAATCCTCTCCGCCAGAGCCACAACCACCAGCACCACCTGAAGAAGAACGAACCACCTACAAACTCCTCTTGAAAATAATGAGCAAGCGACGCACATGGGTCTGTCTATTCATCCTCGTTTACGGCATACTCCTTTCCTCTTCCTGGAACCTCCTCCAATCGATCCTCACTTGGTACAGATCATCTCCATCCAGATCCGCTGTCTACGCTTCCCTAATGCTCGGCGCTGTCTTCGGCTTGATTTCCATGGCTGCTGCTCTGGCTGTGGCGCTTCCGTCGATGCTCGTTACTTGGATTACTGTTTTGGTGCTTTTGACTTTCTGTGGAAAGCCTAGAAGGGTGCTGGTCGTGGAAGGTAGGAAGATTACGATTGAGATTGCCAGGTTTGTTATTAGGGTTTTGGTTAAAGAGGGGAATTTTGTGGCTTTTTTTTCTGCTGTTTTGTGGTATTTTGTGTTGCATTACGGCGATGATGATGATGATGAATTTGATCATGATAATTAGGGTTTTGTTTGATTGTTTGTTGGAGAAGAAGAAGAAGAATGGTAGAGAAGAGAAATGGTGTTTAGGGGATGAGAAGGGCATTTTAGTCATTAAAAATTACTAGTGGTTTCTGTTCTTGAAGGTGTACATTCTATTCATCTGAACTAACAGCCTTACCGGCTTTTAGATCTTTGTTTCGGCAATATTACAATACTGATGTTGTTAAATGTAACTAATGACGAGAGCTTGTTCTTGTTCGTTTCTTTCGGAGTTGGCATTAGTTCATCTAGGATCGGATGAAGGTTGTGTGTGATGGTTAATGGGTGAGCAAATGGCAAACTGGTTTTGTCAATACAACTTGGATTAAATATACTTTGAGAACTTGAGACCCATTATATTATCGTTTGATCAAATGGATCACAATGTGCACTTTATATATCTTTGTGAATTAGTACATTTGATTGGTACGTTTTTTAGACATCAATGTAATGAACAAAGACTGTGAGGATGATGTTTAGGAGTTTGATGGTAGCTGATAGAAATAGATGCTAAGCTTCCTGAAGTGTCAAAACACTGAGATGGGCATGTTGAAATTTTACTTCATCATTTGGCAACACATTGATTCTTGCTGTCTTTTGCATTTGATATTAGAGAAGCGTATGATGGAAGGGAATGTTCCCTGTAAAGGAAACATACTTTGTGGATCACATGATGTTGTTCACTTGTTGTATTGTGTGTGACTGGTGCCGTTAGTACTAATGTCTTGTGCCAACTGATCTCCGATTAAATATCAGTTAAAATGACTTAATGCAGTTCATGAAATGATACATTAAAAATCATGAACATAAAAATAAAAATGTTAGATACTCAAAAATGACATAATTTTATGTGGATCGGAAATAGTATTTTAAGAATTTGAATTTTGTTAAATTATTTCCCTAATAAAATGATATAAATATGCCATTTTGATTATGAATTGGTTAACTTTTTTAAGTAATTAATCTGAACTATGTATGGCCAACAGAGTGGTGCTCTGTTGGTTGAGGAATCTGACAAAGGAACCTCAGGGCCAGGGTTCGAATCCTGGCCTCACCAAATTTTCCTCAGATTTTTCTGGGGCTTCATTCCTCCCGTCTACGCGCGTGGAGGCTGTTTATTCTTCCCGCCTATGCGTGGAAGCTGTTGATTTGATGCGTTATGGATGCTCATTCGGTGTCATTGCTTGGATATTGATGGATGATTGAAGTTCATTGGTGGTAGTGCTTAAATGACTTGTGCGTTCAGAGTATTAGTTGTACTAGATGAATATGTAATATCTTGTACTCAATTGTAAACCCACCCATCAAAAAAAAATCTGAACTATGTATGAGTTTTTTATCATAAAATTTAATTGATACATATTGGAGAGATAAATGACAATATTAAATAATAATTTCACAAAATCATCAATATGAAATCAGCAAGTTTGAAAGTGTGTTGAGTCTGATCTACTGCATGTCGAAAGTTAGTTGTGCTTTTAGAGGAAAGTATATTCTGAGTAGAGGCTTCTTACTTTTTAACAGATAATTAATCCTATTTCTTCAATTGCACTTGAACGTGAGAGGCTGCTGTTGGTAGTGAACTGGTGGTGGTCAGTTCAGTGACGTAGAAAATATAGGAAAGTAGTTGATCCGATGTTGTATAAAATTAAACTTAATTTTTCTAACCCTAATATGTGTCATGTGGTATTCATCCAAACCCACTTTTATTTTCGCAAATATAAATACTTAAAATTGATTATATCACAAGAATCAATTATACAATTTAATTATTCCATTTTCAAAAAAATCTATAAAATTGATGCTCCATATTTAATTTCAATGTCACAGGTTTCCACCAATCCCAACGAGACACATCATCTAATATGCACTAAAATTCTCAAGTAAAACATTATTATTCCTGTATTAAGTTTAAAATATTTCAGTAAATTGAGTTGTATTTTCAATTTATATGCTTAATGCATGTCTGAAATTTTGACTTTTTCATTTCTTCTCCAAAACCAGTTTCACTACTCAGGTAACCGACTCTCCTATTTCAATAATCAATAATATTTTCATAATCAGTTTTTATCTATATGAGTATAATTGATAAATAAAAATATCAATTATTGTTGTTGTTTTTAATGTTTAATTTTTTTATGAAATATTTACAGATACTGTTAATAAGAATCGAATCATGGATTTTAATTTGCAGAATGTTCACTTCATTAGAAATATAAACATGATTTATACCAGTAATTTATTTTCTTTACAATATAGGATGATTGATATATTAACTTTTGATGACAAATCATATGTAAATGTTTTGATATGTTTTCTTGTTGTAGTAAACAATGGAGCAAAAATTTAAAAGCTTGTCGTCGCCGGGACTTTTACTCTTATTTTTATTGCTAAATTTCTTGGATTCTTCGGTTTCGAAAGACAAATTTGTGAGGATTGGATTAAAGAAGATAAGACATGATAACAACAGTGTGTTAGGAGGTTCTTTAGCTTGGTACGATGAAGATGCAGTTGATCAAGCTTTCAAAGATACTCGTATACCACTGATTAACCACTTGGGTAGACATTATTTTGGTGAGATCGGTGTTGGAACTCCTCCTCAAATGTTTAAGGTTGTATTTGATACGGGTAGTTCTGAATTATGGGTGCGATCTTCGGAGTGTCGCTCGGTATGTTAATAATAAAAAATAAAGAATATTTTTATTTATGAGATTCTAATGCAATGATAATGATATGTTGTTACGTGTTGTGTAATAGGTTAATTGTGATGGTCGTGTAAAATATGAATCAAGGTTATCGCAAACTTATACAAAAAATGGTGAGTCATTACTACATTTGCTAACTCTTAAAAATATAAAATCAATTATTTTAGTGTTTGTAACAAGTAAATATTTGTTTGATTTTGTCTTAATTGATATGATCAGTTGTGGCTAAAATTTGACTTTATTTAGTGCATGTAATATGTTAAAGATTAATGAGTATTACTTATCTCTCATTAAGAGTTATTGTTTTCATTTTAGGTGATTTAGACGGCTTTGGTATCAAACTTTTTATGCTTCATTATTTATGAAACGACTACAATTAGATTATCCGTCTAGTTCATCATTGTTTTTCATTGATATCCCCATTAATCTGTTTACGTTAAGTTATAAGAATATATACGTTTTAATAAAAAGAAAAAGTTTAATAGCTTCCGAATAATGTATTTTACATGTTGTTTTGTGCAGGTACTATGGTACACTTACCATATGCCTCTAATGTTATAATTAGTGGATACATTGGTAATGATAATATTAAAATTGGCAATTTAATAGTAAAAAATCAGGTATCATTTTTTTAAAAGAATTGAGTGTAATTGATGAATGATTTCATGTGCAACTTTATTTATGATTTATTAATTGTCAGGACTTTATAGAGGCTACAAGTATAGATAATATGTTGAGGTCAGATGTATGGGATGGTATTTTGGGACTTGGATTTCAAGAGCTAGAATATAATGATCAGCCCCCTGTATGGTGAGTATCATTATTTTCTATGTAATATTGTAAATTTTATTTAACGTGAGATCAATCAGAATGCTATCGATTTTTTGATTAACTGTGAATCGATCTCAAATGCAGGTACAATATATTTAACCAAAACCTTGTTAAAAAACAAGTGTTTTCATTGTGGTTAAATCGAAAAGGGAACGCCTATGACGAAGGTGAAATAATATTTGGCGGGATGGATTCAAAACGCTATTATGGTAGACATAAATATTTTCCTATAACTAAAAAAGGACGTTGGGAGGTTAAACAGTTAAACTATTCAACTTTATAATTTTCATAATGATTTCTCAATTTGTCTTATTGTATGTCACTTAATATATGAACAGATTGATATGAATGAAGTTATTATCGGAGACGATACTATCGGTACGCTACATTTTACTTTACTAATTTATAAATCAAATTAAACGAAAATAATTATCAGTATGATTATTATGAAGTCCGTCTTCTTATTAATGTTTATTTTTCTATAGAAGAAATTTGTGATAAAGGTTGCTCAGTCATTATAGATTCTGGATCACCATGCATATTAGGTCCCCCTGTAAGAGTTTCTCTCAAACTATTATGGTTGTTTCAATTGTTTTTTTTCTTTTTCATTTTATCCTGATTTTATTCTAGTATTAACTTTTATCTTGTTCGTATTTTATTTTTATTTGCGACACATGACTCTCGTATCCGTCATTCAAATTACAGTCTTTTATTACCATGTTAAACTATGAGATCGGAGCCATTGGATCAGTTAATCATAAATGCAAGAATGTTGTTTCAAAATACGGAGAAAATATCTTAAATCTCTTGAAAACAAAAGTAAGTGCATAATTCAATCATTTTTCAACAGTCACTTGATGTTCCATCATAAAGTATTTTATCTAAAATTATAAAAAAAGAATTCTTAATTACCACGTGTTAATTGCTTTTTACTTGATTATATTTTCTGTTTCAGAATCATAAGTCAACACCTGACAGGATTTGCTCTATAGTCGGAGTGTGCCAAAAAGATAAAAATCGCGATTTAAGGTCGGCGAAAGAAGTTTAACTATAAACACAATAATAATTCATTCTTCGAAAATACATATTTAACTTGATTTTTGCATAGTTCTAAAATTTTGTGGGAATTGTGCTCAAATTGCAAAATGATAACCACTTGGATGAGGCACAAGCTTCACAAAAAGGAGTCAAATTATAAAATATTAGAGTACGCAAAAAAGGTATGCATTTATTATTGAATTAGAAGATTTCTAGTTAACCTGAAAATAAAAGTAAATCAGATTTATAATCATTTTACAGAATTGTGAGAAATTTGACGTTCCTTCGAAATATTCCTTGGTGGATTGTAAAAAAGTTTCTAAGATGCCCAACATTTACTTTAAATTTGGCAATAAAGGATTTGAATTATCTCCGAACGATGTGAGTAATTTTCATTTCGTATATTACGATATATATTTATATATAACTCAATATGATGGCGAAATAAGATTTGAATGATCCTAATAAAATCTTCAATTGGGAATGACACTTAGTATTTCTAACACAAATTTTATTTGTAAAAGTACATAATCAAGATGAAAGGTTGGTGCGTGAATGGCTTCCGGGCATTGGACTTTCATGATCATCCTCAACCTCAAGCCCCATTGTGGTATGATTTAATTTCAAAGATTATCTTTGTCAAGATATCAAGAAATTTCAATTATTTAAGACCTAACGTGCAATATAAAATTCAGGGTTTTAGGAGATATTTTTTTGGGTCGATATCACACAATTTTCGATTACGAAAAACTCAGAGTTGGATTTGTTGAAATCTGTCTAGCTTTATATATATACAAAAATATTCATGTATCATGTAAGAAGATTTTCAAGTTTTTGAGAATGTCCCACAGCAAGTTATTAGGTGTTGGAGATCTGGATGTCCCAGACTGTTGGAGACTTTGTACTGTGTAGAACTCAACTGGGTCTCCTGTAGATAGTCTACGTAAATTATTTTGAAGTACGTAAATACTAATAGCATCTCACACGAACTCTACACAAGACAATTCTGTTCTGCTAGTTTTCTTTAACCAAAATAAACAATATTGCAAACCATTCACCGAACTATTTGCAGAAAGTTCATCATACAAACGATGCCGCGGGTTCAGACAACAATACACTGATGGCATTTGGGATACCTTGGCTTTCATTCAAGTTTTTAGGATTCGTAAAGCCTGTGTGAAAAAACGGAATGCCAAATTGATAGTTTTTATGGTTGTCAGCAAATGTGACCCATCAGAGGATAGCTTGATTGTATATACCTTTCGATTAAGCGTTTGTACTGGACTGTGTTTGATCCAGTTCGGAGCTCAACATTTTATGGAGGAGAGCGTCCACCCTCTGACTTCTTGACTTGGAACTGTAAAAACAGGAAAGAACCAAATGAATAACAGAAGGTTAAACGGTTGAGTGCTACATGCACCATTTCGTGAAATAGGCATCAGTAGATTGATCCACATACCCAGCATAACGACGTTGACGCTTCTTTCCTTCTTCACTCTGCAATTTGAACAAAACAAAATTGTCATATTATTGGCACTTGAGCAGTTGAGCCCATCAACTGAAGGAAGAGGCAATTGGCGAAGCTAGTCATTCAGATGAATAATTTTATCTATAGCAAAAATGCACAGTTAACTTGCTAGGAAAAGCTAAGAGAAGAATTTTGCATCAATTAGCTTTTTCAGGAAAGACAAATGTGGATAAACGCAACACAAGTACGTTGTTCATAAGATCGCAATGATTAAAGTAGGTCTACATAAATGGACAGAAGTTGCTTCTAACAAACTACAAAAAAGTTCTGAACTGACCTGTCCTTGTTCACCCTTCTCTGATTCTTCAAGCTCCAGCTCAGCAAAGAACGCCTCCAACACAAATGCCACGACCTGGGTTCATTGAAAATGATTCTATAAAATGCCACCAATTATTAAGCAATGACAGCAGTACTAAGGACATTTATACAAGCTTTTTGTGAACAATCATTGTAAGGCGTCTATGTAACTTATTCACGCAACTCAACTTAATCAACTATTAATGAACATTCAGATTGCAAGCTGTAATGCTGTATTTATGAACAAAAGTATGCAAATGGAATGCATAATGTGAAAATTCTGATTCAAGTTGAATGGGAGATAAGTTGAGACAAGGGGATACCAAATTCAGCAGCAGTAATACTGTGAGTAGGTAAAAGCTGACGAAATATATGATTGTCCAAGAATTTCCAGTGAGTTCCTTGTAGCCCTAGCATTGAAGAATTTCATTGCATTAAAGCCAAGGGTAGAGACAAATGAAAAACCTTCAACAATGAATTAACAGCACATATTTTAAATAATATCATACACTAATCACAGCACCATTCCCTCGAGACATCAGAAGATCAAATCTTATTATCGACATAAATACGAGTTAGATGGCCATCAAAGCCTTTTCCCAAGACATTAGTGTTCATTTTTCGTTGTATTTCAAAGAAACTGATATTTGGAAGATCTCAACAGTCTTACAGGTTAACAGCTGCTTCTTACTCATGTAGGATATTAGTACTACAGGTGCTCTAAGATCACATCCCCATATGAGAATATAAATTGCAGAAAAAATTTCTGGCAAACCCCAAGTGCTTTTAGTTGGAGATCAATGGCACATAAATAGTTTATCTTAAAGGCTCAATGACACAATGACACTGTTTCTTTTTCTCAATTTAAAGATTAGTTATATCGAAAAATTAAATGCTTTCGGATGCTAATATAAATCGGTCCATTACTTATGTCTTAATACAATCGGGAGGATTCATGTAACATAGTTGGGATCAACGAGAAGGAAAGTAACAAATTGCATAAAAGGTATCAACTAATACCTGCATCCAGTCCTGCCAGTTGTTCATAACTAGCAAATTGAAAAGAGTCACCATTCCATTGGGGTAGTCATTAAAATTGAAGAGCAAATAGCTGGCCAGTCAAGATTTACAGCTGAGAATATCCAAGCTAGATTTGAAACTTTTTATCAACGAAAAAACTAATTCTACTAATTGTATAAATTCTCAATCAAAATGTAAAAGTAGCAGCTTTATGTCTGTAACCTCGTATTTAAAATACATGATAACAAACATTGTTTAGAAGCTATGACAATAACACTTATCATGGGTTTTAATTGACCATTTGATGTTCTGGTTGCAATTTTAACATGACATGTACCGCTATAGATAAAACTACAGTAATGAAGAGTGTTCAGTTAAAGAAAGGATACTCATCATCTGCGAGTGTTGTTCCCTCCAACTTGGGGTTCCCGACATACACAATACCACCAAAGATCTGAAGGTGAAAAAGAAAATATACAATAAGAGATGATCAAATTAATTACTTGTATATGTCAATGTTAACATATACAGCTTTAATGATTTGACAAGAGAGTCATTAAAACTTAAATCAGAGAGAGGCTAAGTTGATTTTCATATTATATGCATCAATGATAGCAGTAACAGTAACAGCCATAATGATGTTGATAATAATAGTCATGAACATAGAAGAGCAGGTATGGAGCTTGCTCAATTAATTCATTCATTCAGAGACATCGTATATTCTTGTCTCAGATTGAACAATAATATCAAAAAGTAAAAAAACATTTTATACAGAATATAAATACTTATAAACTTGTGACTATATCACAGGGCATTAATAACAAAATGATAAACCACAATCACTCAAAGCCGCCTAACCAGTTCATGTCTTTCCGACAAAAAAGGCTCAGTAAGTATGATTTGATCCGGTTGTCTTAATTCGATAAAGGTATACACTATTCATAGGCATTGACATACCTGTATACCCAAAGAGCAGTAAATACACAGCACACAAAAAATAGTCCCAAGGTATGGCATCAAGCTCGGAATTAGATTCAGAAATGTTGCAACAAAAGCACGATATCGTTGAACATGCATTAAGAGCCTGATCAGTCGCAACAATCTTGCTAGAAGTAGGTACCGGATCCTGGAAACAGTACCACAAAAGGAAATTCTTAAATAACACTGAAAATCTAGTTAGTCATTATGGTGTGACAGAACATACTCAACCCTTGGCATATTCAAAGTTTGAAAGTACGACTATGAAATCTCACCACTCTCCATTTGACAGAAAAGTCACTCCATTAGGAGACACAAAAGTTACGGTCTCTCCAATAACTGCACAGAGGAAAAAACAGAAAAAATATAGCATGAAATGTAATTCACTTATATAAAAAACCACGGGCGTGAAAGATGTCAAAAAGTTGACCAGCACAGAGACTGGCCAGTGGCCACAACTGATTACCTATAATCCATGTAATAATAAAATCAAACCGGTTTTGTCCATCCCTCCAATAGTTCTCAAATCCAAGGGCATAGACTTTCAAAGCCATTTCTATAACATACACCCACCCTGCACACATATTTGGTAATGCAATTAAATAGATTGTCAGCCCGGAATCTAGGTTTCAGTGTTTGCTTTTAAGAAAAGTACAGATCAGCAAAGGAAGGTATCATCAATGAACGTGAATGAAAGTACTAAGTAGTACACTTATTCATTTCTGCATCATGAATCACACAAGGTCCCTGTATAGTGATAGAAGCTAAACCCACAAATAAAGCGCCAGAGTAAACCGACTGCATTAAAAATAATCTGACAAGTCACTAACACCCAAAATCAATGGTGTAAGCGCACTTGTAACTTGACATAGTAGATAAAATGCCTCCTGTAGTTAGTGACCCACTCAAGAAGAGTTTCGTCCACGGACTTACCAAATACAAACTCAACCCCTTGCCATACACTCTGATCTGAACTATTTTTTATATCTAGCTGCAAAAAAGAACAGTAAAGTTAGCATTCAAAAATAATCACTTGACTGTTATAAGTGGTAATGCTCCTTTTTAAAAATGGATTTCATCAGATAAACACTTAACAATTGACTTGGTAAATGAGATAGAATCAAGAGAAGTTTGCATTCGAGATGTACCGTAGTTTCAATTATGACTGCCACTAAGTTGAGCAGCAGAACGAAGGCTATTATGTACCCGAATTTTGGACCGCGAATAAAAGATTTTAAATTCTTCGAAAACTGTGAGTCATAAATATATGGATACTTCTCGAACCATGATGGCTGCAATGGGTAATTGGGAGTCAGTGAATATTGTTCACCACAGTTAACGAGTTCACACTCAACTATTTTAATTTGTGACCATGAGCTTACAGTATCCTCCTTTTGGAATCTGAGTGAAATAGCATTGCAAAGGTCTGTGAATTCATCTAAATTAATCTGCACGGAAATAAGGTGAAATTTTACAATAAACTCAAAAATCACCCCGTATGCTGTCCGTGTAAAATACTTAATACATAGGTTACAGATTTATCCAATGTACACTATTTCTAGAAAACCAAAAGATAGGTGACATTATGCTTCCTTAAACCTTGACAGATATAGTTATCAAAAAAAAACTTTGACTGATATAATGATATACACATCAATAATAGACCCAAACGAGAACAACGAAGACCAAATAGCAAAGAGAACAAATCATCTATATTTGAGATTTTCAGCAATCACATTTCCTCGTTTTATGATATTTTCTCGTTTTATGATCTGGAATGATATTTCTTTTCATTTCAACCTTTGATGTAAATTCATCTCAATTTAAATGAAAGTAACCCTCGGTAACAGGCATCAGTTTTAAAAGAACAATACTAAGTAGGAATGGTAGATCACTAAGATACAAAATTGCACTTCAAACTGAACAAAACTTTGCAACCAAAAACAATTATATTGCGTACATATAAAAAAACTGACACAATATCAGAAAAAGAATCTGCAAGTAGAAAATTAATAACTAAAATTGTCAAATTAAAAAGAAAATGCTAGAAACCTTGAAGTCATGGCTATCATCCAATGCATCAAATATCAACTCAAATTCCTCTCTTGAAGTTTTTGGCAAGGTTCTGCAAAAATGCTTTTAAATATCACAAAACAAGGTAGAAGTATAGGTACAAACCAAAAGAGGTATAACCAATCCTAATGACACAATAAAATGAAAAGTATAATTAGGAAACAAAGAATGGTATAACCAATCCTAGTGATATAATAAATGAGAAGTATAAGTACAAAAAAAAAGAAAAAGGGTATAACTGATCCTAGTGGTAGAACAGTTCGCAAATTCAAGCAAGAATTAGAGCATAATGTTATGCTACTACTTTGTTGTCTAACAGCTACACATTATTTATGTGAATGAAGGGTGAGACCTTACCTGTAATTGTTTAATTCCTCAAAGAGACGAATGCATTGCTCTTTGTCAAGATATCCAACATTCTGTTTAGCAGAAAAGAGGAGATGCAAAATTGGTAAAAGAGAATACTTGATAAATGTGTGAAAATTAACCATTTTGTTTGCATGTTCATATGATTAGGCGTCCATGTCGCAGGTTGTGGATGGTACAAGAATAAATCTTAAATCAGTGATATTAATAAAACCAAACATGGTAAGACTTTGTATCCTAAGATTAAATAATTTATGTTGAGTGTACATATATAACTCTTATCTCAATGTTATCAGTTTAACAGACTAGCTTGGGACCTGCATCCTAAAATCATGTATATTTATTCTTATCCTCAAATGATATATTGTTGTTGTTTTCTAAACATCAAATAATCAAGTCTTTTTAATATCAACTTTAATTTACAATTTCCTTCCTTAATACTAACTTTCATGATAAAATGGGACACTACCATAAGAATAAGAAAACTATCATATTTTAATCCAGAAAATGAACCAACTACTTTGAATACTGAACTTGCCATTACAGAACAGATATGCGTGCATAATAAGTACAGCAAAGGTTAATGAATAATACCTTTTGTTAGATATGTATGATGTAATAGCAAATAGTACACCAAACAATGTAAGAAGGGCTTTAGTTTGCCACTATATTAAATGGCAGGGCAGAAAAAAATTTGTATTTGACAAGGCCTTCTACAGACCTATCTTACATGCCAAAATATAATTCTTACACGGCCACTAGTATCATCATCTTTTTTGGAACGATGATTATATTGATGAAAAGTGAAATAGGCCAAACTACAGTGGTTTGTTGCAACGTTTGCAGTTTGCATTTTATTGCAAAGCGGTGGCAAGGCTCAATCATCTAGTAATTACACTAATGAAGAAAAACATAACAATGACACGCCAAACTATGGCAGTATACAGTTTGTTACACTAGTGAAGAAATATACAGGCATTGGTGTGTATATCTTCACTAGTGTCAAGCATATAGTAATTACTCAGTCAACAATTTATTGCAATATCTGCAGTTTTACAAAGATATACATATTCCAGCAATTTCATCAAATAAGAGACAATTTTCTATTTTATAGCTCACCTTTTTATCAAGAAGATTGAAAGCTTTTGCCAAGTTCTTTTTCCTCATACCGTCCATCTCAGAAATTTGCTTTACAAGCTGCAAAAACATATGAAAGAATGAAGAGTATTAAGCCCCCTTTAAAAGTGAATGATCGACCTCACATCTGATGACGCATAAAATGATACCTGGCTTTTAAAACTATCATACACAACGGCAAGGATCAAGTTTGTGACGAAGTACACACCCAGTAAGATGTATAGGATAAAGAAAAGACTGTACCAACGCGAAGCCCTATGAAACATACACAAGCATCAATTAGAAGTGATCCAGTTCAAATTTCAACCAACGTTCAAGAAATGTTTACAAAGTACAATTACATATACACCTGCACATAAGCTAGATAGTTGCCAGAACATTTGTCAGATCATGTAAATGTTGACATAAGTATTGCACAAAGGCAACAAGCCAGTTTCCATCCACACAAGTTGGAGTTATCTATACATAAAATCTTTTGAGAGAAGAAGGGTATCTCTACTTTAAGGTCAGGCCACTTCTTGCAAGCTACGTCTAAGGGATCAAATAGCATGTATTTGCAAATGCTAAACATAACACTTTTATTCCTTAGTATAAACTGTGAAGAAAATAAATGAAGTCTCCCCCCATTATTTTAGAGGTACTAAGTTTCTAACATTTCAAGCTTACTTGTATGCAGGGATCCAGACATCTGGGTTGTTGGATGTGGTGAACAAAATAAACATCTTGTACAAAGTGATACCATAAGATGGAAAGACTGACTTCCCCTCTAGGGTGTCTTCAAATATAACATAGGCTAACCAACTGGAGAAAAGTAGAAATAGCAACCCTAGAGCCTGCATAGTTTTTTAAGATGAGTTAGGTCGATAATTCTGCATCAAGGGACTGAAGAGAAAGCATTGACCTCACAATAAAATATTAATATTTTAAGAAGTTGAACCTAGAACGAAAATTGCAGCTTGTGCAATATATGAAAAAAAGTTGAGTTAAAAGAGAACGCACCACAACATTTAGGTATGTCCCAAGCATTCCATACAGGATGACAAGGCTCTGTCTCAACTCCCTACACAAAAACATTAAGCAAAATTGTGTTTTAAGAATTTATATAGTATATAATAGATACACTAGAAACACAATGGATTTGAAAAAGATTGTGAACAAGATAACAAATGAATATAAAAGTAGCACAATAAAAAAACTCAATGTAAAAACCACCTGCAAATTGATAATAATTAAATCGTTGTATAATGATAGAATGTGAAAGAGCCTATAAATAAGGTATAGATCTGTATCACCTTACTCAAATGGTAACCACTAGATAAAATTAATATGCACGACTACTATACAGAATAATATAATCCAATAACTCAAATCAAGTCTAAGCTACAAGCATCTTAGAAATACATCAGATTTCAGATTATGGAAATGGAGTGGGAACGGGTTTGACTTTGGATAGTGTTTGGCATCACAAAATTATGAGCAAGTTTTCAAGTGTTTAAACTCTTTATATTACTTTCCTAATTAGCTGTATAACCTTAACCAGAGCCTTGTTAACAATGTCAACCACATAGCTGAAACAACCATGTTTGCAAACTAAATCAACATAATTAAAGCTGCGGATGGGGCTCAAAAGCTAGGTATACGCATGAGTGAAACTAAAAAACATGCACCTGAGGAAAGTGGTATACCTGATATGAAGAATGAAAACAATAACCCTAGCGTAAGGTGCAACTCTGAAGGGAATGGAAGTGAAGGCCACAGGAGAGAGATATATACCATAGACCAACAAATCAGCCAGCAGAATGAATAGGAAAAGGACCTGAAATTTATAAAAAACAAACTGATCTCACAAAGAACACATATTCAATACAAGTTTAAGTCACGAAAGGGTACTCGATCATGATATAAATATTGATAATGCTAACGAGTTGAGAGGTGAAGCAAAGATTCTAAGGTACATTTGTCATCTGAATCCCACGCTTTCAATTTGAACTCAGTTTCTGGCCTCAACTTTTTTAGGGAAAACCACATACTTTATTTATAAAATATAGAGCCTCACTCAAGGTTAATCATACAACCGAATGTGCAATGCAATAAGTACCTTAAGTCTGGTCACAGGATCACTCCAATAGATTCCTAAACCTTCATAAACGATTGGAAAGAAAATTTGGGCTGCAAGGATTGCAAGGACTATTCCCTGCAAGTAACACGTTATGATTTGAAAAATAAGAACAGAAGAGACAACGTGTAAATTTTACAATTCTCTTCTCTTCTGAATAAATATATGAGGATGCACGAAGGAACATAATCATATAAGTTAGTTGCCACAAAGGGTCCATCAAATAGTGGCTGAGCAGGTATTTCATTTCAACGAACAAGAAGTTACTTTGAAATATATTCCTTGCAAGACTGACAAATATTAACTTTTGAAATCAAAATAAGCCTGTCCTATCGGGAAAAACACCTTTGAAGAACATTGTAATCTGGCAACATCGGCAGAGCAAAAGAACAACAAAATAATTACCTCATAAAGTACAGAGGCAAGTCCAGTCAAATATGGTAATTGCCCAAGAAAATACTCTTCTCTATTATCACAAGGATCAACAGCTGAGGTCGAACACCACAAAGGTCTCTGACAAAGTACATACACAAATCATCAATTACGACATACTTTTCAATTTATAACAGCATAACAAATGCAGAAAATATTCCAAATTCAGTCCAACCTCAAGGAAGTTCAGAACAATAAGCGCAAATATATTGAGCGTCCATAGAAAATCCATCTTCGTATAAAGAAAATACAGCTTCGATGCATATTGAAAGCTCGAAGCGTTAAGTATCTGTTCAGGCAAACCAACTCCATCTTCAGCCTGCATTTTCATAAACATTCACTTAGTAAAAAATTCACAAATCTCAAGAAAACAAGAATAATTACACAAAAGTAAAGAATGAATGAAAAGTGAAAACTACTTGATTACCAAGTCAACTAGCGCAGCTGCTTTCTGATAACGAGTACCGTATGCGATTGCATCTGATCTACGGCGAAATCCCTTGTGTCTAGGTGACCGTTGGCTTTCGCTGCTACTCCCACTGCTATGCCGATTAAGCAATGATTCGTCCATCTCCCCAATTATTGATAAAACCGACAGCAGTAGAGATGAGAGAGGTGAAGCTGTAGTAATGAAGTGAAATGCGATCGATCAGGATCGAAGTGGAACGGAGAGCGACTTTTTCTGATTTATTTAATTATTTAAAATAGGTTTTTAAGAGATAAAGGCTAATTGAATACGGAGTGATGTAGATATTAAAGTAGAATAATAATGTATGTGTTGGTGGAAGTGCTAATTGGTCTAGTGGATAATTGGATGTGGGGGGGACATGCCGACATCGCCTGAGATTGAAAGTGTATTTAAAATTCGATGATTTGAGACTGTGGCACGATGAGTAACAGCGATTTTGAGGATATTCGCTTGTATTTTTGACAAGTGCCAACATAATACTACTAATTTTGTTAGAGTCAGTACAAATAAAAAAAGACAAATAAGCATCTTTGTAAATGTTTTAAGTCATAGGTTTTATATTATAACCTTGTTAACCCAAACAGGTTAACAGTTTCATGGCAGCAGCAAGCGATGCGCCAAAGGCCTGCATTTTTTCGTATATGATTTTGATGTTACTACATGGCGTCTAGTTAAACAGCTTCTCATCTGAGCCATTGTAAGTCCAACCTTAATTTTGTTTAGCAGCATTGAAAAGTATTTTGTAGCCGTAAAATGCTGTAATGGTCACAATATACACTTAACAATATCTGGGTGGTTCATTTAAATGATTCAAATTGTCAATGACAGAACATAATATATCCAAACAAAGCTGTTGCATCATTTGAAACTAAATGAGTAGGCACTGTATTTCATATTCTTTTTTTGAAGTAGAAGGAAATACCAAAAGAAGTCAGGCACTGCGCCTACCAAGCAATCAAAATCCAATAATCTTGCTGCATTGCAACAGTGTTGTGAGCAAATACACCACTATACGGTGTTAAGAAACTTGGACTCGACGATTCTCACTTCAAACGACTTGATAGTTCTCAGTAATAAGTTGTGTCCTTTGGGAGAACTTAGGTGATGGTCCACCTTTTAATGGCAAGATATTAACAACCTGTAAATCAGTGAGCGGATTTAAGACACAAGCAATAGGTGAATTGCCTATACAACATACTACTACAGAAGAGCAGAAATGACCTTCAAATCACTAAATGTGCTCGCAGCATTAAACCGAACATCAATTGGAAAGAAGGCATCTGTATCAGCGGGTGGCACAACAAATTCCATCGATCCACTACAGGAGGTTAACAAATAGATGCACATATGATGCCAGCATTTTGCGTGGATTAATATTTAATATAAATAATAAGGCGGAGGAGAATAATGTATTTGACAAGTTGCGTACCTTCTGTTAGAATTGTCTATGAATAGGATTGACCATTCCAAAACAGAGCGTCTTGAATCATACCTAGAAACAAGTTAACCAGTTCACTGTTATTAATTTATATGATCTAATAGAAGTGTAAACTTATTAGTAACAAACAGTTACTGTTGCCATTGATCTTTCAACAAATACTGTCCAACTGTTCACACGCCATACACAATAATTTTCCTTTTGGTAGTGAAACACACAACTGAACTGTAATAGTTTCATGGAAGTCTAACAATCCAACAAATATTAAACAGAACCACACACTAATAAAATATTAAAATATGGTTGCCTTGTAATAAATAATAATCTTTGTCATTTTCATATTTCAAAATCAAACAAATGCAGTCAGATGTTTTAGTCTGGATTATAGTTTCCTATAATAAACTTTCTCAATATACAGACATTAACAAGGCCAACGAGGAATATATGATCATTGCCAAAGATCAGTTTTAGAGACAGCTGGAGACAGTGGCCCACTCAATACAAATTAACAAAAATATAAAAAGTACAAAAAAAGAATTCTGTAAATTAAAATTCACACCTCCATTCACCATCAATCTGCTTTACTTGTGGTGCTTCCCTGAGAGCTGGAAGAGGAACCGAAATCACAACATTCCTCATATCAAACATCGAAGAGGCTTCATATTCAATGCTAACGTAAGTCTCATTCCCAGACACTGACGGCCAGCAATTTACTGCACCAAGACGTAGATTGATTAATGAGATCCATGAATCCACTACAAGAAGAAAAAGACTCAACAGAAGAAGAAAAAGACCATACTGGTCAACGGCACCATCGACTCATCTACACTCTGCATTCTCCATCTCAAAAGACTGACACCTCCAGCATCACTTGCTTGGCCAGTGGGGAAAGGTCGGGTGGGATCCTTCAATCCCAGAATGTTTTCACTCGCAAATAATTCCTTGTTCATATTAGGATGTGTTTTAAACAGAATGCCTGGATTGCCACCAGACTCGATCTGAAAGAACACACAATTAGATAGTGAAAGTAAGAACCTAAAACATGATGATTAGTCATCTACAATTCTACACGAACAATACATGTGCTGCAATGCAAACTGTTTGGAAGACTGAAGAGACATTTCAAATTAGAGGCACAACCTCAAAACAACTTCACAACACCAAAAGGCTAGCCAGAACACAAATATATTACTCAAATAATCTCAACGAACTCATCGATATAGGAGTTTAACTGTCTTACTCAAATTAGAATTACTTATATCATAAACTACCTGCACTTGGATATGGGCATCCTCTTGATTGAGGATTTGAAGGGACAAGGTTCCTTGAACATCAAAGTTACTGAGACCACCATCTCGCTTCAGGGTGACATTTAGCTTTTCTTCAGCAGTCAGTGTAATGGGATCAGTTGCTGGAGCAACAATTTTAGATGCAGCAGCTTTTGGAGGCAGGTCCTCAAGAATGACTTCACCTTCAGCTTTGAGGGACTCCAGAAACTGGTTCGTCTTTTGGCTTTTACCGAGCTTCATGCCGAGACCCTTAGGAGGAGCTGTAGCAGATGCTGCTGGACGACCTGGCCAGGTATATGGTTAAATTGTCAGATGAACTCCAAAAAAGGAATGTATGAAAGAACAGCATACAAATGGAAGTATGTTAAGCACATGGAGATTACAGTATATATGATTCCAAATTTTGTACTGAATACTGCAACCAGTATTCAATTTTCATTTTGTTTGGTACATTCAATACTGTGACCTGTAGCATACTGGGGAAACACATACTTCACAAAGGATTTCATTAATCCAGAGATAATTTTTAATACTGCATTCCCTGGTTTAGTGATTCAAGTTAAAAGCTAACACTGGAGACTAAATCAGATATTATATTCTTCCTGCTATTTCTATAACTGTATCTGTAAGCTATCACACCCTCAACCAATCAAAACTAAGAATTTTTAGAAAGGTATCTTTTATGGGAATGACTTGAATGTAAAATATACTTCATTTGAAAAATGTGGCAGGCAGCAGTAGCACCCTTCCCATTTCTAGAATTACTTTCGCGCATTATGAGTATAGCGCTTAAACCAGCCTCAAAGTTCATAGAGATCACTAAATGAGAATTGAAACACATAAATGGTATGGTATTTTCTGTACAGTACAGTATATTCACAAAGCAACAGTTGTTAAATACTCTAGCATATTCTAAAGACAACTGTAGATGAAAAAGATAACTTATGACTTTTGATGTCCAGTGTTCAATCTTCAAGTTAAGATCAGGCAACGAATCATGTTGAGAGTCTATCAAGAGGCTATTTTCAAATTACTGCACTCGTGTATATCAAAGAAAAGACATGAAAATTAATTGAACAATGAGGAAACCTTTCGGCTTGCTTGAATATGAATCCACGTCAGTGGTCATTCCAAAACCAGAACCACTGCCGAATCCACCTCCACTGCTAGATATGCTCATATCATTAAAGCCACTTTCAATTCTACTTGAACCCATTGACTGCATAGACATGAACCCTCCTTTGTCTGATCTACCCTTTTCAATCTGCAGTGCTACACTATAAGAATTGACGTACTAACCAAAGAAAATGAAGGATTCTCATTAAAATAAGGGAATACCTTGCTTTTGTCAATTTCATTAGCCTTCCGTTTCATGAGATCCTTTGTCTCATTGATCTTGCTCTGCATAACTAGTTTGTGCAGTTTCTCTTCATGACTTTCCATTTCACAATATTGTTTCACCTGTGAAACTGTAACATTTTCCTTGTGTCCAAGAGAGATAACTTCATCAAAGGCAAAGATCAACTCAAAAGCTGCCTTGCTAATCCCTTCTTCATCGAGGGACATAGAGTATTCTGGCACCTGATAAAAATCATGGCAATAGTATCAAAAAGGATAAATCCAGAGATACTAAAACAAAGTAGTCCATTGAGGCTATCACAATACCATATATTGTCCATCAGCATGTTACGATAGAAAGCAAAAGCAAAAGGACAAACATATAATACTGAAGGAGAAAATAATATTACCAACTTAGAGAGCAGTCGCAACGTCTCCAAATCTTCAAGTATATTACTCTGTTTATTAGTAACAAGAAGCAAGTAGAGATGCTCGATCGGCTGGTAAACATACCGCACATCCTCAGTTTCAACATAAGTATGTTGCTTTCCAGTACCAACCAGTTTGGGAAAAGCAGCAAGAAGACCCTCTATTCTGATTCGGGACATGTCCACGAATTGACGGGACATAAGCACTGTGGAAACAGATATGATATTATTACGGTTCACACAAATTGTGGCCAGAACATATGCCTGTAACTTGTAGCTTATTTACTTATATTGGGAGGATAAATTCTATTAGTCTAGACAGCCAAAATTTTCACTGACGGCCTAGTAGCCTAAACATAAAACTGTAAGCTTATTACTTATCTGATTCAACAAATAGTCACATCCTTTGATTTTCAGATACTCACCTTTCCCTGGCTTGGTTACTACAGAAGCTGCGAGAACCACCTGTAAGATAGCGACAATTATAAAATATCAAATGAAGACAAACCGCAAATAACTTCTATAAATAGCATAATGCATTCACTACGATATGTCAGCCTACAGATACACGTGGTTACAAATTTGCACACGAACACATCATAACAGTACGCTACGAGCTTTCAATTCAAATAGCTACTGCCGACAAGAGCTGATAAGTATCATATCAAAAATACTCTACCGGAAATCAAATAACACCTTACAAGGAAGTTAACAGCGCACATTTGATAATTGATATAGATAAAGTCCAGATCTATAATCTATGGCCATAAACACTCACCATTTTCACCAAATGAACCTCTGAACTGCTAGTGAAGAGATTGAATGCCAATTACAAACTCCTGTGAAATTAGAATACCTTAATCAGTCAATTACAAGATCTGGAATCGGGATATCACAAGTAACCGAATGAAATCTCTAAACAACATCAGATCGCACACTCTCATATGTATGTGAATCGCGGAAATAGATAAAATGCAGATTGCGATCGGTAGGGAAAAATGAAAGCAAAGAGGTGATTACCTGATGAAGAAGAATCAGAAACTTTGGATCGGACGCAGCACAACTCTCGGCTTTCGCTCTTCTGCGAATAAGATCCGTAATTTGTTTATATCGGTTTTTTCTTTTCGCAATTTCTTATGTTATTGTGCTAAATCGACAAAAATAAAATCGAAAAAAATAAATCGATGACATTAAAATTACAAATCTCCAAATTTTTAATGTAATTTGATTTGAAACATATTTAATCATGAGCGTTGCTTGGATGACCCTAAGCGGTGCGTACCGAACTTTCAGATTGCAACATGTAACCTTAAAGGTAGCAGATGAAGGGGATAAGTGTTAGGGCATTTTGATAATTTTATTGAAGGAAGTGGTTCTAGAGAGACAATTAAATTTTGTAATGCGGATGAACATCATCCCAGTCCTTAATTACTATCCATCCAACGGTTCATATTCATAACCGTCAATCTTAACCGCCCGTGTATGTTGTAAATCCAACCATCTATTTTAATTAAAAATTAATTTAATCACAATCGTTAAATCAATCAAAATCAATGATTTAGATAATGTCTTCATATCTTACAAAACTTAAATGTCCCTCTAGAACCAAACTCTTTAATTGAATATATCATAATACTATAAAATGAGTTGTATATATAGGCTAAAAGCAAGAGCAATTTGGTCTTTTGGATCGTCAATAAAAAGTGGAACCATTAAATTTGAAATATTGACTATAATAAATCTACGATTAAGATTAGAGTTGCAAAAATCATGACATGATTGAATTTTACAAAAATATTATATCACTTTGATTATAGATTGTATCTAAATGTTTTTCCGATAGGGGTTATATTGATATCAATTCTTACAGATCTCACACATAATATTTATTCTAATAATTTGAAGCTATGATTACAACCGCCACCCAATTATCGACGAACATCAAATACACATGTATCTTTTGCTTAGTTGATCAACGACACAAAAATGTATTTCAAAAACTTTATTATCTTCATCCAACTTTTTTTACAACTTTTCTATGAATTTTATTATTCGGCCATCCTTATGCTAGTCAGTGTCGAGATGTTAGATTTTTGTTTTTGAAAGGACTCCAAAATAAAGATTGACATAATAAAAAGATCATCGAAATGGTCTTAACCGTGATCAAATGGTCTTGATTTTAATAAATTAAAGTGTATTTACTATATTAATATTATTGAATTGTGATTAATTAATTGGTTGAAATTAAATTGATTTTTAATTATAATTTAAAATGAATTAACAAAAACTAGGAGAGTTAGAGATTGCCCGTTATCAATAATAATAATTGAATTGATAAAAATCAACAGTTGAGAAGATATCCTTCTGACTTACAAGATATTAGATATGTGTTGTCTCATGGAACCATTTCCTAAACAACTAAAATCTGTTGATTAATAGTTCATTTAAGACAATTCGTTCACAAACATTTGAAGTCCTGAGAAACTCATTTATTAAGATTTAATTTTAAAATTTCTGATACATTTTGAGCTCGGCACAATTATAAAATAAATCCAAATCCCTTTTATTATACAAAAGAAATTTAAATAAGATATAATCGAATACAATTAGCTTGATTTTTACTTTTTAGCCCTAAAAAATCAGAGAAAATAAAGCAATAAAATCTGAGAAAATAAATCCGTGAAAAGTAATAAATCCGTGAAAATTTATTTCAAAATCAATCCAAACGTGACAGCGACGTCAAGAACGACAGATCGGAAGGGACGGGAAGAGACGAAAACTAATCTCTTCCTGAAACCCTAACACATTCATCTTCTTCACCGAAATTGGTAGAATGGCGAGCTTTATTAGGAGCTGCACGCAATCGTTCCTGAAATTGGCGAATTCAATTATAGGCATGGTTGGCCTGGCGATGATATTTTACGGACTCTGGTTGATTAGGGCATGGACTATTCGTTTTGATGACTCCCCTTTCGACGACTTCCCGGACTCACTTGCTCCCTGGTCAACCCTCTTTCCTTTATTTTTTATTAACCCTAGCTTCATTAATGCCGCTCTTTACTCTTGCTATGATTTTGTATTGGTTGGAATTGATAGATTGTTGAGTTTTTTGTTCATGTGAAAATTATTTATTGTTTTTAAATTTATGAATTAGTTTTAGTTAAATGTTTTACATGCGCGGAAAAGTTAGATTACTCATGTTTGTTTTATTGTTACGGGTTTCAGGTTTATCTACGCGTTTCTAGGCACTGGTGTTATATTGTGTGTTATCACGTGCTCTGGGCATGTTGCTGCAGCGACTGCTAGTGGTTGTTGCCTGTATATAGTATCATTGGAAATTATTAATATACTTGTTTTATGGTCTCGACTTTGTATTAAGCTTGATCAGAAAGAAGGGGCACTGTGCGCTATGTAGAAAGTGGTTATGTTTGCATAGTTTAGTAGTTAGATGAGTGTGTCTAAGGTTGCACACTGTTATTTTATTGTTAGCATGATGCTAATGTTGTGCTTCTGGCCTCCGAATCCTTAAAACGATTTAAAGTCAATATATGTTCTCCATTCATCAAAATTTATTAAGCATTTAAATAATGTTGCCATTCTATTTGATTTATAAGTTATTATGACAACACAATTACTGCACCGATTGTAGTTGATGTTGAGTTTGATTTCGTTGTTACCTTTAACTAAATCAGTATATGCTGTTTATCTTCTTGCTATTTCTGGTAGAAGCTGCAGTTACAGTTGATATATTTGTCAATCATAACTGGGAAGAGGTATATCCTTATCTCATTCTTCTTTTTTTCATGTTTTGACATGCTCATTCACTTTACTCATGAGTCTTTGCTTCTGACACCAGGACTTCCCGGATGATCCCAGCGGGAGTTTTAATGAGTTCAAAGATTTTGTCAGATCAAACTTCAAGATTTGTAAATGGATTGGCTTATCAGTTGTTTCGGTTCAGGTTTCTTTCTATCTGTTTTAACCAACTACAATGTGTTAATTGTTTTCCCACTATTTCCATCTGGATTTTGTGTTTTAACCTCATACAATGCAACTTGACCTAGATCGTTTGTTATGCTTTAGTGTTTGGGTAAACTTGACAGTGTGATTACTTGATAAATGAAGGTATTTTACAAAATCATTTACGGTGATTGAATTGAATCATGTGACTTAGCTAGTTGCCACCTATAACAAAATCTACTCGAACCAATATGATACAAAGTAAATTAAGGAAATATGTAACCATTTTAGTTGCATACTAACTATTCCTTGCATGTGGATCGTTTTTCTTATGCTATTGTAGTTTCTACATATACCTATAGTCCTATACGCTGATGATGACCCCTCCCTTTCTTTGATGAACGTTTTTTGCCTGGGCCACCAATTCTATCACATTCACTCTTGCGTAATTATTTTCATCTAGCACTACTTTGCTGATGTACACATCTGCAGATCTGATTATGCTCTATGGGTCCTCCTACAATTGGCATTCCTTGGATAAACATTGTTACACAAAATGTCTTGTAGTATATGTTTTCTTTTTATTTATGAACAAATCTTACATTGTAATTGTAACTGCTCCATGCAGGGATTATGTATGTTGTTGGCACTAATACTCAAAGCTCAAGGGCCCCAGCGGTACTACGATAGTGATGATGATATTGACCAGGCTAGGCTCCCTCTCTTGCAAAACAATGTGTATAGACCTGCTTATACGATCGAGGATCCTGTATATGGGTTGCCAAATAATAAGGGATGGAAGACTCAGCGACAAGGTTATCTTTCTTCTTTTTATTTTCTTTAATGGCTTATTTGGTTCCTGGAACATATAAGGGATGGAAAGAAAGTTGGATGGAAAAGGTATTGTGTTTGTTTGCTATGGAAATGTGAGCAAAAACAAAGATACAACATTTTCCATCCAACTTTTCAACGGGAAATTATTTTCCCTTAAAATTTCATTCTATATTCTTTGAACCAAATATAATATAAACTTCTTGAAATTTTGCTAAGAGCACCATTTTCTTCCATTTGTTTCTTCAGGCAACTGAGTCACGTGGTTGATGTCAAAGTGTGCCCTATACACACCCTGAAAGAATGGAAACTGCTTACCTGGAGCTGCAACGCCGCAAAAATTGTATTGTAACGTAGTTCCTTCTTTATTGCAAACCATTGGTTAATATTCCATATAACTCTTCCATCATTCCATGGCAAACTCTCTTCGTAATTATTGTAGTTCCATTCAAACTTCAACCAGCATTCTTTTTGCATCCTGCTTAGTCCCTGTTTTTAATTCCTCTCCTAATTTGTACCAATTTGCTCGTCTCGATTTCACTTCCATTGAGTTCCCACTCGCTCATTTCAGATCAATTATGATCTATATGTAGTAAATGAAGTATATGCAGGCTGGACTACGTCTGTTGGAACTTGGAACCTGAGACAGTGAAGAAGCTTGAATTGTGAGTGAAAAGCTCAAAGTTGTTTCAAGGTCAATAGACATGTTTGCTGAGGTTTTGGTTGAGAAAGCATGCTGAGGTAAAGAGAATCTGATATGTTTCCATGGTTTTTGTTGACGTATTGTATATTAGATGTATATTAGCTGCACTTAGCATTTTAACAAATGTTAAAAAGAAAATATGGACAAGACAAAATAGGAAAAAAACATGTAGCATCTCGTTCGATTATCAGATGTATTAACATGATATTTATTGCTATGCCAGGACAGGACCAAACTTCATTTGATATGCCTGTTAAGAAAACCTGTGATCAGCTTATTCACCAGCTCTGGAAGTTGTTCTTGGATAAAATGGTTCCCTTCACCCACAAATTCAATCTCAAGATTCGGCATGAAATGCTTAACCATCCCGCCCTTGATGTATTCCTCCATCCTAGGGAACTTCATTACATAATCCTTCTCGCCCATTATTAGAAGCGAGGGAGCTTCGGTCTTTGGATCTATCAATTCACAATAGCTGAAGCCCTGAAGTTTTAAGAATCATACACATCACATTTATTAGTAACATTATAGTTAAGGCGACATGCCTATATCAACCGTATTTGAGCTTATTGTGAGACCTATAAGGAACCTGGACAGGGTATCGAAACCCAGACTTCTCGTAAAGACTTGCATAGGTGCTGAGATCGTCTTCACAGAACCAAGAAGGCAATGCTGTTGAAGGATCGATCAAATCCATGATCTCTTCGTCTTCTTTAGCCACTGGAAGCTCACTTCCGGAGAAGAGAATGTATATATTCTTTATCACAGTTTTAACATCAAACCTTGCAAAATCTGCCAGAGCTCTTCCGGGTTCCTACATACACAACCATTATCTGCTTACAAATCTATTCATGGATTGTCTCAAAGTTTTTTCAAGAAAACTTGCCTGCCATCTTAATATATAAAAGCCTTTTGGAAATAGATGGGGCTGCAGGGAAGTCGGGCCTGGAATATAAAATGGAATTCCTAGCGTTACTACTCCACAGACTCTTTCCGGATAAAGTACTGCCACCTGAAATGCCGGCATCGCTCCAAAGTCCTTCCCGATAAGAACAACCTATCCAGTAGAGGCACACTCGGATAATACACAGAGCTTTCATGTGTCTGCCTTTTCAATCAGTAGAGTCATTCATGGACTGTAAATGAAGTAGTGGTACCTTGTTGATAACTAAGCAGTCAAGAACAGTGATGATGTCTTCGACCAAGTCATCAAATGTCCCATTCTCCGGCTCAGTAGGCTGATCAGACAGACCGTATCCTCTGAAGTCCATAGCTACAGCACGATACCCAGCGTTTGCCACAGCAACCATCTGATGCCTCCAGGAATACCATATCTCAGGAAATCCATGTAAGAACAGCACTGCCTGGATCCTACTTAAGATCCAAGATTCCACTTTTTCAGATACAAGAAAAACAACTGCAACGCAAAAATAGCAGAATATGAAATGAACTGTCACAGTGTCACCTGTTCCAATCTCAGCAGTATGAAGTTTCAACCCATTCTTTCCTTCCACTCGCCTGTGCTGAATCTGATCCATTCGCTCAGCCAAATAGATATAAGATGCAGCAGATCAATTACGATAAGCTATACAAATAGACGACACCAGGATCCACTCCAAGAGTATTGTAAGAACTTTGGGTAAGAATAAGTCTTCAACATTGTCTTGTCAACAAGTGAAGTGTCTACAAGTGGTCAGGTAACACCAAATAATGAAAGCATAATAACTTCTTTCATACTATTTTGTTTGGGAATACAAAATTGCCTATGAAAATAGTCCAAAGCATAATCAGTACATATTCAAGAAAACTAATATGACCTTACTCGAGGTATATTAGAAATCATCTTTTATGCATATTCGACTGTAGTTCATAATCCTCAATCTTTATCCATGTGGTCAACACATACAAGATGAATATGAAAGTATAACTTCCTTGCATTTCACATGTATTTGGCATCAGAAATGCAATGTAAATCAGTACAAGGTTTACGTGCTAAGCAGAAACCCTGTCCTGATCTATTACCCTTGATGAACTTCGTCTTTATAACAGCCATGACATGTCATGTCATGCAATGCCAGCGTCTGTTTCTATGAGGACTGGATCGCTAACTTGTAGACATTGTTCGGGTATGAGCTATCGTGGGAAGTGTACTGAAAATTTATTATTGTTTTTGCACCAGCCGCTCAACATCACCCATTTCAACCTGACCTCCTTGTAAGTCATGATCTTTTTGGAATAAGAGCTCAATTTGTTCCAGTGATTTACCTTTTGTTTCGGGAACAAGCCAGTGAACAAAAGCAACTGAAAGAGCAGAGATGGCGGAGAAGATGAAAAATGTTCCGGCCACAGTTATTGAACGAGAAACTGAAAGGAATGACATTGCCACAATACCACTACAAACTCTGTTGCCCAAAGCTCCAAGGGCTGACGCTTGTGCACGCAGTCTCAATGGAAAGATTTCAGATGTTATGACCCAGCACACTGGGCCGATACCAATGGAAAAGAATGCTACATTGCCACATACTGATAAAATTGCCAATGCAATACCCAATGATCCATTCCCAAGGAAAGTTACCGAAGCAGCAAGACTGAACAGGCATACAGTCATTCCTATTGTGCT
>QZGG01003025.1:0-28184 GCA_006409495.1 Sedum album
TTGCACTTATTGACAACTGGAAATTTTGGCAACATAAAAGATACAGTTATATAAGAACATAAACGCTATCTTGGTATGATTACCTGCTCGTAAAAGATAGCTCTATGAAGTTCTCGCAATAGAGTATGCGTTTCTTTAACGACACAATCATCATTGGGAGTTCCTTTTGATGTATGATTTTGAAGGGATGATATCTTACGTTCAGATTCTATTTGCATCTGGATGCCCATAAGACCAAACTGCAACGAACGGCATGAGTTTGATGGTACATCAACAGCCAGCATACCAGCAGAATCACGGTCAATGTGCACTGTACTTATAGCTGGCCTAAGAACTGCTGTTTGATCATACAATGAATTGTCATAAAGATCAATCGTAAATCCTTCATTGCTAGAACCAGGAGTCGCCAAACGCTGCCTTTTAACTTTCCAGTTTTGCTGCAATCTATCTATCCGGTAAGAAACATAGAGCATGAAATGCAATGCTGAAGATTTTATTGGCATCAGAAGTAACAAATTCTTAACTTAGGCTAGCATAAATACATAACCCAGCTTATTTGATTCATAACATTGAAATAATAAGTCATAATGCTTCAATCAGTACAGAATATTCTCACCGGATGAGAGCCCCATAAAATCTTGCTTCTCTTCCAATTTGTAGTTCCAAAGCCTTGGCAGACTGTTTGAAGTACTTGCCAAGATGCTGCACAGCGTACATAACCAATACCAAGCCCACTTTGAGAACCAATTAATGCATTAAACTACTTCATAAACAAGAGAATGCTACAAAAGTAAGTACCTTGTAACACTGGAGCTTGGTGGCAACAGATACAGAAATATCTGACAGAACTTCATTAGGCAGTAGCTTAGGCTTGGCCATGCTAGCAACAGTCACTGCATCATTCGCTTCCACCTGTCCCACATCACAATTCATAAACACGTCTTCAAATCAAAACAAGAACTACCAACATCATTTATCATCAGTATGTAAATTCAATAATGGAAATTAGAAGAGAGTGAATAACAACACTTACAGTGTTTATAAGATCAATGATGACAGTTAACTCCTGCTGAGCAAGTTGCAAGTTTTCAACAAGGGACTGCAAAGGCCAGGGAGTGGAAGAAGACGAAGAAGAATCCTTCTTCTGCTTCTTGTGTTCATCTTTCTCAACAGCCCAAGCAAAATCGACTCTACGTATGAGCGACTCCCGCTTCTCTTCATATCCAACGTCACTGCAAAATTCAACGATTCAAAATCAATAGACATAATGAGGAGCACGAGGGAAGGGAGACTGACGTGGGGAAGCGCTCTAAGCCGTTCTCTTCGATCGCTTCAATACGCTTGATTGGAAGCTTATCGAGTGAGATCTCCATCTCCAGCCCTAATTTGAGTTCGGCCTGATGCGTCACCGGAATCGGGACGATGACTTTAGTGTGCGGTGCCTGTAGATGGTTTTGTTATGTTGGGCCGGGCTTCACCGGCCCATTAAGCACCCCTCCACCGAAATACCGTGTCTATCGAGCTGAAAAACTAAATAATTTTTAAAAGAAATTTTGTAATTTTCAAAAATTAAGAAATATTAACACTGTAGATTTGTCAGCTGTGAAATGCTTGTAAAGCACTTGAATTATGAAGGAAACAGGAGCTTCAAAGGGATTTGAGTAAAGAGAAATCGCTTTTTTATTTACACAAAATTCGAGTGTAATTTGAAAATTTCAATTTTTTTGAAACAGAAGTTATCAAATTACCGTCGACCCTTTATTTTTACTTATCTTGAAACAATGGGTATTTGGTAAAAAATTCCTTCTGTTAGCACCGGTCTTTGAGTAAATCATTCTATAAAGAAGAAATCTGATGATGTTTTTATTCGGAGCAATACATGATGACATTTTAAATCGACTGATTTAAACGGATAATACATATTCTATACTATTATTTTTCTTTTTTATTGACAGTGATCAAATAAAGTTGCGATTTTTATGTTCTTTATTTTCACGTAACTTGTTCAATTACTGACAAATTTTCATCAATTAGTTGTAAAAAGGTAAACAACACATGCAACGGTAAATAAAATTTCACCTGCCCATAGACAAAGCTTTTTCAATCTTATGGGATTTTCAAGTAAATTGCACTGCATTCATTTCCGTATATCTTAATTTGTAAATTTTAGTTCTTAGAGAATTCACAATTAGTGTTTTATATTAGCCTATAGCTGAATATATGTGATGCAAGGAAACTACCTCTTGATTATAATATGAGTACCAATTTGGCACCTTGGTAAGATTAATTATACACATGAATCATTATCTGTCCATTGTTACCTTTTAATTGATATTTTCATTTGTGAGGGAAAAGATCGAGAAAGACATGTAACTTTTCGGGAGACTATGAGACGCAATCTCCACCTTTGATTTTCAATAATTAAACGGACGAAATTTAAATTAAACACAACCGTCAAATCCAACCACATGTACGTATATTTTGCGAATCCAATCGCATAATTTTAATTAAAAATCAATCTACTTTCAAACGCCTAATTAATCAAATCAACAGAAAAGATTAAATCTTTCCGTCTCTCAAACAATATAACATCTTCTCTAGATCTTAACCCACTTGTGATTGCTTACCATTGCGTTACAAGAAATTATTCACATCAAAACAAGTTCAAAGTCAACATTCGATATGGTCTTTATCAATATGCAGCCACATGTATAGAAAAATAATCTTGCATTTTGTCAATGAGATCCCAATGACAACTTGCAAAATCTAGTTTCCTAGCGTATTAATCTCATGTCCATGAGAGTTAAAGTTAGCATTTGTATAATGAAGCTGGTTTATTCAATGAAAGGTCCATCCTAACTACTCTTATATTTAAGAGCTTCTTGAAAACTGCATAATGTTGTTTCCTAGCTTATAACTCTTATGTCAATGAGAGTAACATAATCATCGTAAGCGATAATATATTCGATAATCATCAAGTACTCTACCCGTGCTTAGCAGTTACTGCTTAAACAAAATCACACATGGCATAAAATAAGACTTGTTTGATAACAACATGAAAATGGCGCTAAGTCGCCAGTCCATGTATAAATAAGTACGTGCCGATACTCTGCAGAAAGTACTTATTTTTGTTCTGAATCCTCAACTGAGAAAACTTTTGCTCTGATATATATTTTGCATGGTTTGTGATCAGAGTTTCACTAGTAAAAAATCTATATAGTTTGATAAGTTGTTCGATATGAAGGCCATGGTTGGAAATCCACTGCATTTAACGTCTTTGAATCACATATCTCTGGTGTGTAAATCCCTTGATGAGTCTATTAATTTTTATGAAAGTGTTCTTGGTTTTGTTCCCATCAGAAGGCCTGGGTCCTTCGATTTTGATGGAGCATGGTACTTTCGTCAACCTTGTAAACATTTTTTGCATATAAGAGAAGGTTTATGTTTTGATAAGGTGATAAAATTTAGTACTTACTCGATCTTGTTCAGGTTATTCAATTTTGGGATTGGGATTCATCTCTTGCAATCTGATGAACAACCTTGTAACATGCAAACAGTCAGAGTCATCAATCCGAAGGACAATCACATTTCTTTCCAAGTACAGCCTCTTAAAAATCATCTTGATATTTGGCATACAACAATCCAATATGCTCATATCTGGTTTGTTTTTTGTTTTTGCAGTGTGAGAGCATGTCAGTGGTGGAGAAGAAACTGCAAGAGATGAAGATAAAATATGTAGTAAGCAGAGTTGAAGAAAGTGGTATTTTTGTGGATCAGCTCTTCTTCCATGATCCTGATGGAACCATGATTGAGATATGCAACTGTAACAATCTACCTGTCGTGCCACTAACTGGGGAACGATCCTGTCCGAGACCCAGTTTTAATAATCTGCAGTGCATCCCTCAACCCATTGACTTCTGATTCCATCGTCGACAAACCACAGTTGAATAAGTTTCCTCATTGGAATTGTTATGGCAATAAATTCTGGTTTTTGGCATTTTCTATTTATGTTTTTGTTTGTAATGTATTTTTCCTTTTATTACATGTTTTACGATTCGGTGGCTCCATTCCGTCGATAAAATTTACTTGAGTTGATATAACATGAAAAATGGCTTCAGATCCTGAACACATGAACAGTAAAAGATACCTTAAAAAGAGCATAAGGGCGGGCACCCTGCAAACCAAAACAGCAAGTGTGTCATGGCCACATATGCTGTCTTAAGAGATCTCTACATCTGCTGCAATTTTCTCACAGGCTAAGTGGGTGATGCTGTAGAGAACCGAGAAAAAAATACCAGGAAGTATTTAGTTAATATATTGGAGCTCCAAGTTAAGAGTAGCCGCACTTTTTGGATGCACTCCTCTTATGAAGTTTTTTAATTTATGAAACAACTATGTTCCAAGCTCGTCTCTGGCTAGATCAATAAAATCTTAAACTGATTTTATATCTCTGTTTTAACATACCTTTGATTTAAAAGCACCCAATAAATTTACGTGTGCCACATACGTGGTTCTCCCCTAAAAAATATATTCTAAACACCTTGCACAGCAAGTATCTAAATTGAAGTCTATGCTAAAAAGAAAAACTGAAAAACTCCCTGGGGAGACCAACAATCACCGGAACTCGGTGGTACGGTAGTCCCCGGAACCTTAACCAAAACTCAATGTTCAAGTAGAGGCCTTCAACCAGTGTGCCTTGACAAACGACGTCATTACACAGCAGACTTGATACGCCACCGGTTTGACCTCTCCCAGTGACTTTGGTTTTTCATAGTCACAGCCCAAAAACACTCAAAACATGTATACAATTCAGTGCATGGCATGTACAGATCCCCTTTTCAACTCTAACAGCTATACAAAGTAGGGTTAAACTTAAAACAAGATTTTTTGCTCTATTACATGTCTTCATTTCGCACCGATATGATGTCAGCTAAATTTCATATTTCCAATCAATATTTTTAAATTATTCCTACGTCGTTCAAAGATTGGACAGACTCCAGATGGAAATGCATTTAGGAGGGCTTGAACCATCGACTTCTGAAGTCAAAGACCATAAAAATTAGGTGGCTGGCTGCTAGACCGCTACTCTTTGTGTAATTTGTTCTAAGTAAAACTAAGTATGCGGTTCGTTTACTTTATTATTTTCATTATGTTCCGAAAAATGTCCATCTATAAAACATAAAATTCCTCTTAGACAAAGGCAACTACATTATCATAAATCTTCGTCTGAGATATAACACTAACTCGCCCTGAAGATATACAGCAATGCAAGGTAGCAATGCCAAGAAATTTATTCTCAAGTAATCTGTTGATCTGAGCATGCCAAGCCAACGAATTTGACAGCTCAAGGCCTTTGACAATGTAAACTAGTAGAAATGTTTGTACTTGCATTTGTTTTAAAATCTCGGAAGAAGCACATAATTGAAAACCACAAGAGAATATCAGTACCTGGCCAACTTAAATAACTGCACTTGTAATATATTTAACCTCTTCCGGACGAAATGAAGAAAACTTAACCATTTTACTTGGAACTGGAAATCACGTGAATTCAAACAAGACAAATCCCCGACCAATTTATTAACCAGCCCCATAAAACACACACATGATTCAAGAAACCAAACATTAAGCTTAAGGTTAAAACACACAGAAATGTCACCCCGAAAAAGGGATCGCGGTACAAAGAACTAAGAATCAAGAAAATCAAATTTTGTTATCGAGACTTGTGATACTACTACTACTTTGGTAATTAACATAGAGGGGACCTATGAGGAATGCCTTTCCTCCTATTTATCATGCAATTTGCCATCTCCTCTTCTTCTTCTTCTGAGGCCTTTGTTATGTCAGATTTCATACAAAAACAGAGTCCACTTCTCTTCTTTCGAACGTTTGGAGGGCACCAGTAGCTAAAGTTTTCTGATCCAGAGGATGAGTAGCTCATGGGTTCTTCATCACCATATGTAAATGTTGTCACTGTCGTTGCGTTCGGTGCATCATAATCAGTTGATTCATTATTGTTGCTGTCTCCCAGGCTCATCATAATGTCTTGCGGATATATAAAGTCCGGTCCTAGTTGAAGTGTTCTGCATGTTTTCAAGTATGGAGACAAGTCTTTGTTGTGTTTTAGCACAAAATCAACCTGACCAGTAAGCAGAGATTGCATGATCAATTGAAATTGCTAGTTCAGATTATAAAATGATAAAACATATATAAAATTGTATCTTAATTGACCCAAAATAATACTTTTCGAAATCAAGGATTTCTTCCACAAAATTATTCAATTATAAACTTGTGTGAAACTTAAATAATGAGATATAGATGATGAATTCATAAGTTACCTTGCACCCAAGTGAGCAATGAATGTAGGGTTCTTGGAGGCTTCTTTCACATGAGGTGCAGTAGTTAATAGACCCTTTAAATTGCCTATTTTGGTGCCCTCTTCTTAATAAAAATCACCTTTGCACTGTTTATTATATATGCCTGCATAATATATTTGCATAAATATAATCAGAAATGATCATTAATATGTTAATCTATTTATATACAAGTTTGAAAGCTACAAGTGATGTGGGATATGGAGGGTACAAAACCTGAATGGTGGAGCAGTCTATCAGTTTTTCAAGATCTTCAAGTCTGATAACTTCATGATATACATAACGTCGAATTTGGAGAAGTCTATGGAAGCGATGAGATGTGAAGCAATGAGGGCATAAACTAATACAGCAATCCAAACAAAGTATATTTTTTTCATTCTTCTTTGCAAACTCATGAACTGGACATGCTTCAAAGAAGCTTTCGCTGTAGAGTGCATCCAACCATGCCGGCTTCTTAAGGCTTGCCTGTTAAATAATAAAATTCAAAGCTAGTCAGTTATTACAAACTAACTACTCCATAATTCAGATAAATAATCCAGCAAGTGTTAATGTAATGATTTCAACAGGAAGAGAGGAGCTTTGGAAACAAACCATATTTATCATATATAGCAGAGAAAAACACAAGAATGAGAGGTGTTTATAGAGAGATACACTACTGCAGTACTGCAGGTGTAGTGAGATACAAAACTAGTAGTTTCTTCTCACTTAACATGTATGAGAGTATTTATGCTGTTTACAAGACAAGTGAGAGATTACTTGATCTTTTAAATTTCCTTGGAAAAATATATATAGATCATATATCCTATAGACTATAGCTAGATAATGTTTTCTAAGTACTCTTCTACGTCTATTATCATATACGGTGTTATAATTTTGGTGCAACTATATGCTGTGTATACTTCTAATACTTGTAGGGGATTTGTCTATGTATTTCACTTGAAGAGTTTTGTTTTTTGTTTATAATTTAACTTTAATTTTATTTTCATTTCCATATAATGTGTTACTGTGTATCCATCTAATACTCATCTTTTGTCTCAACAAAGTTGAATTATAAGGACGACTCATGTGTACTTGATGGAACTTTATAATTTAGCTCATTTCCATTTCGCACTGATGATTCCTTTGTGTCCTTCACGACGTTAGTTGGTAATTAGATCAGCCTTTATCCTGACTTTTAATGTTGATATTTTAATATAAAAGTTTTACTAAGGCGTCATGAGCAGCTACAGAAGCAGTGGCGCGGTCCATAAGAGATCTCGTAGACGAGTTTTATGAAAGTGGAGGAGATCGATGCATAGGATTTGACCATGATTCATTTGAAGTTTTGCCCCACATCTATCATTGAGCTTTTATTTTTGTATTTTTTATTTTCTGTATAGTGTTATCTTGTTTCCATGGAGGATGAGTGCTCAAGTACATCCACATCCTTAAATTACATTCGTAAGACCACATCTCAACCTTACATCTCATCCATTAGTTCATCAATTGGGTGACACATGTCAACATTTGGATTATGGATAACACAAAATGTAAGTGGGTTAGTGGTTCACACGTGACGCCAAATTGATAAAGTGGTGAATGAACTGGACGGTTGAGATGTAACCTTACGAATGTAAATTGAGCGATCCTTTATAATGTAGTACTCATCTTTTGATCAATAAAACAAAGGGTTAGTTACGAAAACCACCCTCATAATATGAGATTTTCACGGCACCACTCTTATAATGTGATATTACAGTAAACCACCTCTTTCTCTACTTCCGTTATCATTTAACCACCTATCCATTAACATAGGTGGTGAAGTGATAACGGAAATGATTATACAGGTGGTGAAGTGAAAATATATTTATTATACGAGTGATGTATTACAATATGATACTATTATATTCAAATTTTCATATATTTAAAGGAATATTTGATGAAATAGTGTCAAAGTGGTTAAATGATAAAAAAAGAATAAAAAAGTGGTTTACTGTAATATCACATTATAAGGGTGGTGTCATGAAAAACTCCTATTATGAGGGTGAATTCCCTTTATCTACGAGTGGACTTCCGTTAACTTGTTGAATTCGGGAAATTTTATATCTGATTTTCGCAATGCGATTACCTTGTGGCTTCCGCTACGTCAATAATCTGATCGATTCATATTATATTAATTATTCTGTAGTTTACACAGATAACAACAACTGAAAAAATCAAATATAATTAATTTCCTAATTTAATGCACTCACTTAACTTATCACATGATCAACATTTATTTTCTTCAACAATACCTCCTATAAAAAATCACCTTATTTGTACGCATCAACATGAGCCATTAACTTTCCGTGAAGTTGAAGGGAGAGTTAAGGGTTTCGGTGAAGGAATCTACTTGGAAGGAAGTAGAAGAGGACTACAAGTGGGCGATTGTGATGAAGCTCTCCACAGGTGCTAGTATCAATATCCAAGGCCTGTCCGCGGTTCTCAAAATGGCGTGGCGAGTGACTTCATGTGTAAACTTCGTAGAAGTGCACAAGTTGCTGTAGCTAGCTTTGAATGTGAAAACATAAAGAAGGCTATGGACGAAGGGCCCTGGTCATTTCGGGGAGCCACTATCCTCATGCAGCGATGGGCGGCAGGATGCCTTCCGGAGGGGCTGTGGTTTGACAAAGTGCAACTGTCCATTCAAGTAGATCGCTTACCCATGGAGCTTGTGACACATGAGATAGAAGCAGACTTTGTTGCATTAGCGGGGCGTGCATGTCACTATAAATCACAGGACTCGGAAGTTATGCAGAGTGGATATAGATATTCATCAGCCACTCCGCAGAGGCTGTTTTCTAGAACGGAGGAATGGTACACCTTTGTGGCTAACCTTCAAGTACGAATGATACTTACAAGATATACTTTGACTTTTTTCGTTAAAATACAAAAAAATTAAAAAGGTGATTTGTGGACTGTTATGTCACGACCTCAAAGTTTTGGCGCAGAGGCACTATCCGTGCGACACTACAAATATCTTCAAGGACTAAAGTTTAGCCTTATCCATCTCTGATGCTCACTGGTTTTGCCCTCCCATGTGCTCATTAGGGAAGCAGGAACATCTCCCAACTAGTGTAGTGTCTGAACCATTGCTGAATCTTAAGTAAGGCAAGCACTCACGACACTTACTCCTAATAAATAATGTTCAATTATTGGCATTTAAGTCTTCCAATAAGCATCTCGCCCTGCCTGACGTGTCGCAGACCTTCAAGGAAAAAGCTATGTGACATTCTCCCCCACCCAATCCTCTAAATTGCGAGGATAAAGTATGCAATTCTCTGTCTGCTCTTTCTACATCTTTTATCTTTAGGTGCGAGCATCCCTTTCACTCGTTCTTCAATCCTATTAAGACCCTCCTTTTGTGGTAAAGAGTGCTTGGTAATCTTTCACTACGGCTTCCTTCCTACTCGTTCTCCTTCAGAATGATTTTGCGAACATCCGACTCTCGATGCATGATCGCCTTGGCTTATCCTTTCCTTTGGCTCCTGCATTCCCACTCCTTTGACGAAGTTCTCTTGCTTAGCTTTTGCCTTTGAAGACAAACCCCCCTCGTATACTCCGTCAAAGTATCCGCGATGGTCATGGTCGTCGCGGTGTCCCTAACATCGCGCTTGTCCAACTCCATCCTTGCCCAAGGTTCGACCGCTCTGATATCCTTCGTCACGGAGTTGAGTTTTGGCGTAGAGGCGCTATCCACGTAGTATTGCACAACTCTTTGAGGAGTATTAGTTTCGCCCTCCATGTGCTCATCAGGGAAGTTGTAACAACTCCCGATTAGTATGATGCCCGAATAGCATTGCCGAACCTTAAGTAAGGCAAGCACTCGCGACATGTACTCTTAATTAATGTTATTTCGCTACCCGTATTTAAAGTATGTATATCGTCATGCCTCGCGTGTCGCGGATCTTCAAGGTAAAAAGTTTATGACAGTTAGGTCCAATAAGGAATTTTAATGTCTCATAATTGAACGGAGATCTCAAATGAATCTCACTCTATAAATAAAAATGAATCTTCAAGGTTAACCATTAATTGACACTATTGTGATTTAACCATGAAATTTCGACTAATGGGGAATTTTATTAGTTTTAATCAAAAAATATTTTACCGAACGGTTTTGAACAATATAAGTTATTTTGCAGATGATTTTTGATACTTGATCAAAAATATTAAATAATGGCACACATATGTTTTTCTATAAACATATTCTTTTTAGAAAGATTGCCATTAAATAAAAAATTATTTGAATTAAACTGAAAAGAGAAAATTTCAAGTAGGACACTTACATTTTCGTAAGATTGGGAGACACAGTTACAACAGTTGATTATTAATAATCAAACGAATGATATTTAAACTTAAATAACCGTCAAATCCAACCCCACGCGTTTTTTTCACATCCAAATCTCATATTTAATTAAAAATCTATTTTATATCAATCATCAAATTAATCAAATCAAAGGATAAAATTTAATTCTCATATCTCACAAAAACATAATATCCTTTTTAACCTTAAATATTAGAAAGAATTAAATCACAATGGCCAAAATTCAAGAATAATGACATAAAAAATTGGTCTAATGTCATAAAAATTCAAGAAAGAAAAAAGAAACCTCAAAACTAGTCATATCCATTTAGAACAAGTCCAAAGCCGATTGCCATTCATTCTCAAACCTATCCTTGCAACACAAAAAAGATTGTATGGTGAAGCAGCCTGCCTGACTCGCAGCAGCAGGTTGTGTGAACTCTCCATTTCTCATGGCTTCATCTTCTTCAACATGCATCAATAACTTCAAACCATTTTCCCCTCTCCAATCTCATTATCATCTTAAATATAATCAGCCCTTCCACTGCAGACTCTCGTTGCTTCATACATCAAAAGAACTCAGTCAGAGACATGACGTTACCGCCTCTGTTGCCTTCAACCCTTCCGGCAATTTCGAAATGTCACTCTTCGACGATGAAGATGGTACCAAACATTCCCCATTAATTCTGCTTTCTTGAGTAATAAGTTCTCAAGTACTTTCGCTTATCTATGAGTTTTTGTCTATTTAATTTCCACTTGATTCAGTCCAGGCATTAGTATGTAGTGTATTTAGCGAGCGCCAAGATAATTAGACGGTCGTGACTTATGAGTTCTGACAATGTACTAAATTTCCGTGATGGTAGACACCCCGAAAGTCTCACCTCCAGGGCCACCAAAGGCAGAGCGTTTTGAAGTTGTTATTGACAATGAAATTCTTAAGCAGTTGGACATATCCCCATTTCAGAAAGCAACCGGTGTGAATGATTTGCCATCATCAGGTACCACTGATCACCAAGCTATCTCCATTATTAGCTAGTTAGTTAATTAGCTCACAAGTAAGATAAGATATATGTGTTTTTCCAGCTGAACTGAAAGTACTTCTCGAACGAACAATTGGTTTCACAATCAACTTTGAAAGAGAAGATGAATATGACTCAAGAGAACTATCAGAATTTCCTGAAATTAGATTGTGGTTTTTACGCTTGGATGCAACTTATCCATGGTTACCTGTCACCCTCGACTGGAGAGGAGGAGAGCTTGCTCGTTATGCAGCAATGTTGGTTCCACATCAGGTATTATAAATTTTTCAAACTGCATTATGCATCGAATCGGTGCATCCTGATAATGCAACTGTTTTGTTTCTGGCAGATGAGCATGAGGATGGGAGTTGTATTCAACCCTGAGGCACTTGAACTGTTTGTTATGAACAAGGTATTTGTTGTGTACTCTTATTTGAAAAAGATGAAAGTTCCAAAGCCAAGATTGAAGACAGCTGATATGGCTAAAATGCTTGGTTTTGGCATTGGTGATGAACTATTTGATCTTTTAGATCAACAAAGGGGTACTTCATCTGATGAAACATAATAAGACGAGTAGCACATATTCTTGTACTGCTGTTTAATGAATCAGAAAAATTGTCACATTAATTGTATTGAATTTTTATACAATGTTTAGTTCAGAAATACATGACAATAATAGTAGGGGCACAGTCACGGATTACCATATCTTTACCATGGATAGATTCAATTTTTTTTACTTTGAACAGTCGCTGGTGGTTTTTGGTTAACGGCAGCATTATAATATACTCGTTTGGTAATTTCTTGATATCGTGGTGGTTTTTTGCAAATTGACATATTATAATGGTGGTTTATTGCAATTGTCCCTTAAATTTTCTATGTTGTAACCCTTGCTACGGGCCAGTCTTTCTTCTGAGGGTTTGTATTCTTGATTTTTAAGAGGGGACTAGAAACCAGGCTGAATGGATCCTGTGGCCCTTCAGGGGGACCTTCTCCATATTGTGCAGTAGTGATAGAACTGTCACCAAATCCTTGATGAATATTTTCAGATGTTATTGCCTTGCCTTTATTAGTCCTAATTTTCTGCAAACACAGGAGCTGAGCTTCTACTAGTGATTTGCCCAATGTATTGGAAGAACATAGGCCCTACCGTCTTCCATGCTTCAACAAGAAACCTCTTAACGGCTACCACAGCTTCATACCAAGTTTCCCTTGCATATTGAAATCCCAAAACTGTCGACTCTATATCATCCATCCACATTTTTAAAGGTTGTGAAAAAGATCAACATTATACGTACGCAACCGCCCAAACCTCTTCCTCCACTCCAGATTCTCTTGACAGCACCAAAATACTCATCTCCTTCACTCGTGCTCTTCACAAACCTGGTCACAGTCAATAGCAACAAAACAATACGCAGCCTTCAAAGATTTCAAACCCGCTCTGCAGTCTAGCTCGAAAACAATCTCCAAGGAATCAAGTGCTCTCTCAGAAACTGAAAATTCGGCCACTTCACTCTCAATCGCCCTTCGTAATATCATATTCTTCAACCCCTTATCATCCTCCACATTGGCAGGACAGATAACACTTTCGAAAACATTACATCATCCTTGAGATCACAAACGGCAAACTCGGGCATCCACTTATTAACAATACTGCCACTTACCATTTTGTGAGACAATCAAGGCAACCCTAAAGCAGGAACAAATCCATTCAAAAATCATGATTCACACATACATACATACATAAATAAATAAATAACGCAGTGTAAAGCATATAAAAGAAATTCAGTAAAAAATTGAAACCCTAATTTCTGATTTAAAGTTAGGTGGCAAACAAAGATCAAGATTTTTCGACTTAGAATTCGAAGGAATTAGTGATGCCTGTTACTCACCACAGATTTTTAATTAAGAAGAAGCCGCGGTGGATCGTAGAATCATTTGAGAAACTAAACCTCAGTGAAGTTTTTTATAAATAATGGCAAATGCCCAATGAATACAATATGATAATTTAAAAAGTTAAAATTTAAATAATCATTTCACCTGATTCAACATAATTGAAACACATGAAATTAAATGAAATAGCTAAATCGAAATGGCGGAAGGGCACGATATCGTGTCCTATGATTTTAACAAATGTTGTGTATTTCATCTAACCTTTTCGTATGTATCTAAACTATTCACTTTCGACAGTTGTGCAATGCATTTGGTCATATTTGCAACAACTTGCATAATTGTGGCTTATAAGCAATGTGAATTGATACCCAATATTGGATATGTGATAGCTGACAGTTTCATTGTGTCTTGTTGTATACTCACGAGCCTAAGCTTTAAGGGCATATGCACCCGTCTTCTCCTCAAGAAATTTCTCGAGGAGAAATTTCTGTTACTATTCATCAAACAGTAGCAGCATTTCTGCATGTTTTGCACAGCCATCACCTTCTCCACGAGAATTTTCTGTTACTATTCATCAACTTAAATAATTTAATTTGAATAAGTAATTTCAATTTCAGTTTGAATAAGTAATTTCAATCTCAATAATTATATTAATAATTCAGATTGCATACATAAATAAAGAATTACATAAGACATAAAAAATACATAAAAATCATAATTTAGTCGCCGGCACGAGGATGATAATAATCTCCAAAATATTCGTCACGGAAATCTCCTCCATTATTGTTGTCTTCATCTTCGTCTTCATCATATTGTCGAAGAATTGCAGCCTTCCTCTTTGAAAAATATTTCTTCGACTTTGGAGTCATTAAATCGGTATTCATTTGCATTACTCTTGTCTCTTCCTCCAACTTTCTTATGTTTGCGTCTTTTTCTTGCATTTTGTGAGTATGCTCCATTTGCTTTTGAGCTAGTTCGATTTGCTTTTGTTGGATATCCAATTGTCTTTTTTGGTTATCGGCAATTGTTTGTAAAGCATCATTGTAGTTAGAAGTGACAATTTTTTTACCTTTTTTCCTTGCTTCTTTGGCCGCTTTTACTCCCGGCGGTCTAACCGGACTAGAAGAGCTTCTAGGGTTACTTTCCGGTGTAGAAAATACTGGTTCTGTACTCCTAAAATCTTCCGGTGTCTCACTTACATAAGTGTCATCATTAACGGGACTACCTTCATATATATAATTCATCGGAGGAATCGGTTGAGTAGGTGCAAATGTTGGATGATTCTTAACTTCTTCCCAACATTCAAAGTATGAATTTCTTCTTCATCTTTCCAATATACATTATTTGCGCTTTGCGAATCTACATAAATATCAACGAGTAAATAAGAATAGAAATGATGCTTTTAATATAATAATTTAAACATATCATTAATAACATACCTCATCTTGGATATTACCACCGGATTCCGGATTTCTTCTTGCATATGACATACATGCACCCCAAAAAATTAAATTAGGCTTCAACTTGCTCCATCTACTGTTAATTGACGCTTGACTTCTTGGCTCGGGAGATAAAATAACTTCATCGGCACGTACCGCCCAATTAGCTAAAAAATCGGCATGAATCTTATCCCACAACTTATCAATCTTTTGCTTGTTGCCAGTAATGGGATCCATCGTTTGACGACAAAAAGAAATAGACAATTGTACGTCTTCGGACATACACCATTGGGTTGACATTTTTCAAGATTAATATGAGAAGATATGAGAGATAAGTGAAAATAGGTTGTGATGTAAATTGATATTGATATGAACATTCTTATTTATAGGAAAAAATATTTCCGTTGTAACAGTATTTTTTTTGAATTTTTTCGATTTTTTTTTGAATTCTTTAAAAATTTCCCGTTGTTATTTATTCTGGACCGTTAGATCAGATCTGATCTGATATAATCTAACGGTCCAAATAAATAAGACCGTTTTATCTATGAATTGGGCCGCGTGGCCCATACATCCCCACTCCACACGCTCGGCAGACGCTCCTGCCACGCTCGTCGACGCTCCAGCCACGCGCGAGGACGATCGTCTCCCTCGTCTTCTCCGCGAGACGGTCATGGGGAAGTCGCCTTCTCCGCGAGACGATCGTCGGCTGAAGAAGACACCACTGCACAGAAATCGGGGACGGCCTTCTCCAATTGCTCGCCGAGATATCCACCGCTGCATATGCCCTAATATCACTCGTTAGCTTATGGAATATAACTTAAGAAAGTTAGTACATAGTACAACTTGCATGTCTGCACATCATACTTGAGTTTTGCATTGTAATTATCAACAATCTCCCGTTTTCTTCTTTGTTAGAGTACCATATGACACTTGGAATGACGAAGTATGATAGCTTCCGACAAATTGGGCATGCCCGTAAAGCAGAATTTACATCCATTCCAGATGACGGAGAGTTTACCGCGCCAGTTCCTGATACAAGATATGCAAAATGGGTGATCACACTCTGACAGCAAACCAAACTTCCTTTCGGCAGGTGTGGGTTTTGATAAAACTCAAGACAGATAGAACTTTCTATGTCCTGGCTTTTCAACGCTTGAAGATGCTTTTGTTTTTTCTCACAAGTCGTCACATGCTCTTCTCTCTCCTCAAGTCTGTAGGGGTGCAGACATCGTTTCCCACAATTGGGACATAAATCCCTATGAATATGCGGGCAGTTTTCACCTCGTGGGCAGCTACCTGCAGCGGCAAATGAACATAAGGGACGTTCAGCAGGTTCCAGATTCCTAGACTCCTCAAAATCCTCTTTTTCATACTCATCAATATGGGCAGAAAGAGATACTTGACTCCACACCGGGACACTAACTGCTGCCTCATAAACTACAGATTGAGAACGATCAGTTATGAGATGAAGGGGTTTTATAATTTATAACTCTGCAGTCTAGATAATTTCACATGGTCATATCTACAGCGACTTCCATATGAACAGTTACCCTTCTGATAAAATGTGGACACCTCACACCTGATAACATAAATTACCCAGCCCATCAAAACATGGTTACACTGCACAAATTAGAACTAGCAGCTAGTAATTCACATACTTACATTATTCTCCGCATCATTCTAATCATGGGAAAACTCGCAGTGCTCCCCTTTAAAGCATGCTCCATGCACAAAAAACTTGCAAAGAACTCTACAATGCATAGATCACTCAAGAAATTTCAGGAATCAAATAGAATCAATAACTAATTGAATCCACCAATAAAACTGAAAAATACACAAAAGGAAGAGAAAATAGAATAAATTAATACCTCCTTGGCATCGCAATCGATGAACCAAGCTATGTAAGAATAGATTGGAAACCCTAGCTTAAAACGTTCGGCGAATTAGAACTCGATGGAATCTCAGTGAATCACATCCGTTGCTGACTCGGCTGGCTCACCTTCATTACATCAGCCCGAATGATATCTGATCGGTTCAATTAGATAATATCCGGTTCAGTTAACCAACCGGTCAACCGAATCGACCCGCCAGACCATTGCCAGGTTTACACACGTGAAGAGCACGTGCAATCGTATATCAACGAAGCAAGGGGAAGCAGGCAACGAGCGTTTTAGCAAACTGCGATTCCGATCTGTTCACAATTTTCTCACTGCATCGGATCTCGGAAATCGATGGCGACGGCGGCAGCACCGGATCTACTTTTTGGACTACGAAACAATTTCTATTTAGGTGCGTATCAGGCTGCAATTAACAACAGCGACGTCCCCAATCTGTCTCCCGATGAAGCTATCGAGCGTGACTCCATCGTTTACAGATCTTACATTGCTCTTGGCTCCTATCAGGTTATCATCAATTCTCATTTCTGATCTGTTTTTGGATTGTTGATTTTTGACTATTCTTTTGTGATTGTGTTGATGTGATTCAGCTCGTGATCAATGAGATCGACTCATCCGCACCGACTCCCCTCCAGGCTGTTAAGTTGCTCGCCTTGTACCTTTCCGGTCCTGATAACAAAGTGAGTTTTTCACCGGATATGATCAGTTAATATATTAATTTAGATAACTTTCATTAGCGAAGATTTGGCATTTTGTTTATGAATTGTTGTGAGTTTTGGTAATCTGAAGTTTTGGAAATGGTTTCAATTGTGTAGGAGGCTGCGATATCTAGTTTAAAGGAATGGTTGGAAGATGCAGCTATTGGTAACAATCCGACCCTGAGGTTGATTGCGGGAATGATATTTCTGCATGAGCAGGATTATAATGAAGCTCTTAAACACACCAACGCTGGAGGGACTATGGAGTTGTGAGTCCTCTGTTATTGTTATTTCTATTTGAAGCCACTGAGTTTTTTTTGTTTCTTTTTATATAACCATAGCCAAAGAAATGAGGGAGAATGATTTTGGTCTTGTAATCTTATGTTATGACTTATGGGTAGTCCGCTGTTTTCTTTTACAGGCATGCATTGAATGTTCAAATCTTTCTTAAGATGCACCGGTCAGATTATGCAGAGAAGCAACTAAGGATTATGCAGCAAGTTGATGAAGACCACACCCTCACTCAACTTGCCAACGCATGGCTGAATTTGGCTGTGGTGGGTTGGGTTCCTTTAAATGCAGCAAATAACAAAGACATATCTTTGCTCTGTGAATTGTTTCTCACTGAAATCTTTTATTCAGGGTGGTTCAAAAATTCAAGAAGCTTATTTAATCTTCCAAGATTTCTCTGAGAAATATCAAATGACCGGGCTGATTCTTAATGGGAAAGCTGTTTGTTGTATGCATATGGGAAACTTTGACGAAGCAGAGACACTTTTGCTTGAAGCATTGAACAAGGCAAGTCCACATTTAAACTTGAGGTTCACCGTAAACCTCAGGCATGCTTTTTTATATGTTTTGATGCGGGGAGAGGTTAAAAACCCAAGTTCCTTTTTGGTCTTTCTCTCTGGTATTATCTGTCCTTGGAATTTCTGATTTGATATTATATTTAGTGTCTAGAAGTTTCCCATCAGTAAGGTGATAGATTAAGTCACCTTAGTCCTTAGTTTAGTAGCAGTATCGTGCAGTGCTCCTGCATCTTGCAAATGTATAACCAATAGATTTGCTTTCTATATGGATTTTTTGTTAACTAAGTGACTTAGACATATGAACTCTTACAGGATGCCAAGGATGGAGAAACCCTAGCAAACTTGGTAGTATGTTGCCTTCACTTGGGCAAACCATCTTCTCGTTTCCTCAGGTACCAATGATGAATTTACAAAAAATCTCGTTTGCTTTTTAGTCAGAGTTATGAGTTTGCGTCTGCATATCCCTGTATTAAACTGTCTTATTAAATTTGAGTATAACATTTTAGAAAAGGTGATAGAAGCAAAATGAGTGTTCCTTGTATTTTCCCTCTCGCACTTACCTGACGACACGCCCTCTTAACTAAGCTAGCATATGCAGTTTTAATATTCATTTCTTTCCATTCTAATAGATGCAACATGAGTTTATATTAACTAAATCAGTAGCATTTCTGAAGGTAATAACAGAAGGCTTATGATACATAAATTTCTTCACTTGCTGATCATTACTTTCATTCATTTGCAGCCAGTTGAAACTTTCACATCCTGAGCATTGGTTGGTCAAACGCATCACATCTGCAGAAGATAGCTTTGACAGGGCAGTTCAAGCATTTGCATGAGACTGGAGTGTGATTACCAAAATCGGAACCTAGTCCCAGTTAGCATTTCTCTTTGTGCATTTTTTATTTTCTTATGTATTGTTACCATTTGTTTTGCTCATATAAAAGAACCCTTGGTTTTTTAATGCTTTCTTACTTTTTCTAAACTTAAATCGATAAGCATAAAATTTGTCGGGCTAATTTTGAAACACCAAAGATTCTGCTGGCACAGAATTATATGCTAGACACTGTGTAAGTCTGTATGTTAATATTTAATGATGCAACCTCTAGCCGATTGGGACTAGTTCTGTAAGTTGCAATTTTTTGTACGAACTTGATGTATGCTGTATTGGATTCTGAAGCACATGGAGTCAGTACAATGTACCTTCAAGGTTTTTAAAATACTGGGTAAGAGTTATACCAACATCTGAAGGCTTAGGCTGAAACCAACATATGGGCAACTGATGTGGCTGAAAACTAGGTGTCTAAATGTAGCGAGGATGATATCTGCTGGTTGTAATCATCAGTTCATATATTCCTCTTCATCAAGTATGAGGTTTAAATTTTTTCAGATATGTTAGTCAGAAAATATGATAGCCAAGTTAAATTCTGGATAAAAATGCCAATCACTGATATGCTTTCGATAATAGAAGTAACCAAGAGTACATAGAGTTAAATTCTGGATAATAATGACAATCACTTATTAAAGCTACATCCTTCAAGTTTTTTTCAGTATCTGTTTAGATCTCAGATCAGCCTTTGTTTTTTCTCTTTCTTTGGTTTCACTATCTCATGCCATGGTTAATTCCTGTGACCACCGTGCCACGCCTTCATCCCTGAAACATAAGGAAAAACCATTACATTGGTCAAAACTGGCAAGATTTTATAAGAGATGCGAGGTGTGTGAAATATCATGTAAAAATATCTATATCTTCCAACATCATTCCTTCACTGATTTCAGAATGCGAATTATTTATCTAAAAAGGATGAATTTCTTTTTGACCATATTCGGGACTTAGTTTCCACTATAAAAATTTCTAAAAAATTAGTAGTGTGCCAAAAAGTATTTGCTCGCATGTGAAAATGATCAAAAACCATTCGAAATCCAAATTGGCTGCGGCTCAGCAGCATCTGCAGTTGGTTAGAAGATAACAGGTATACATTTTGTAAATATGATAAATACTTGTTTAATACTAATTCAACTAAAATACAAAATTTTCTTTACAATAAGACTCAAAAATAAAGTATAACTGTTCCATGTGTTGAAACTTTGATGTAAACCTCAGTAAGGTTTTGCATGTCAGCCTTTACAAGCAAAAAACTCAGTTACGCCTTATAATCAAGCAGCCGATAAAATGTGAAATGAACAATAACATAAACTTTGAGATCCAGAAGTGCAAGCACATTATTGCAGTTTTAGTAAATGAGCAAGATTGTAAAGATCCTTTTGTTGGCTTACCTCTAGTAGACTCTAAACTAACCCATAACAGTTATTCTCCATACTTGATGCATCTGTGCAAAAATCAATGCTAAAAGAAAAGAAAACCTTGCAAGAATTTCTGAGGGTGCAGCTGAAAGATCCTCGTGCTTACCTCATTCTATGCTTTTCTCTTACTTTCCAGTTTCCAGAGAACCATTGAAAATCAAAGGAGTATAAAAAGGCTAGAAAACCACATGAAAGAAAAATCGATGTACTGGAAGAAAAAGAAAAGATAAACGTGGATTTTCTTTATATCCTATTTATTTTATTGATAGGCCCATCTTTTTATCAGCTTGCCTACAATCAGGAACAGTTTAATAAAACTTTTTATTTTTGAACTTGTTCCTAGCTTTTCCCTTAGCTAACATGTCCCTACCCTTAAGCTCAATATCACCATCATTCCTGGAATCATTTTTCATTTTAAAAACTTTTAAAGTTTCATTTTTCAGCACAATAGCTTCTGTAATATTGTTTACCGTAAATCTATCCTCATCCCAGCAAAATCGTATAATATCCTTAATATTTTCAAACTCAGCAGGCAAAGCGTTGAACAAAATCACAGCCTGATGCATCTCTTTAACAGATTCTCCACAACCAGCTAACTCTAAAGTCAGTTTCAAGAACATATCGATATTCTCTTCAACAGATAGAGAGACATCCATTCTAAAACTAAACAATTTAGTTAACAAATAAATTCTATTAGGCAAAGACTTCGACAAGTAAATATTTTCAAGCGCATCCCATAAAGGTTTAGGTTTAGTGTGGTTTACCACTCGTCGGAGTACATCATCACTCAACCTTAGAATGATCTCAGAATACGCCAAATCTTGTATATTCTTCTTGGAACTGTCTGTAGCTCCAACATGCCAATCTTCCGATATTGCGTCAAAGCAGTTTGATCTCATCAGTATCGCCTTCATCCGAACTCTCCATACGGAGAAGTCATTAGTCCCGTCAAAGATTTCCATTTTAACATGTAACAGCACGCAATGAAACTTGATCGATCAAGCTCTCGAAACCCTAAATTCAACAGTGTTCTTCCCCCAAATTGGCTTGGCTAGGTATTTATACATTGACCGAGAAACTTCATAAAATTACAGATTGGCCCTGTAACTAACTATAATTAACAATTAGAAAACTAGCCGTTGAGCCCTAGTCTTAGAGACTACTACGACGTCGTTTTCAGTGCAGCCTTCAGTTGATGCCATTCTTCAAAGGATCACTTGGTTCCTACTAAATGCAAGTATCACTTTCTGCAAGTTTGCTGATGCTTCAATGACAAAGGATGGCTATAAGGGCATATGCAGCGGTCTTCCCTTCAAGAAATTTCTCGTCGAGAAATTTCTGCAATTAGTAGCAGATCGTCTCCAGGAGAAGTTCCCGTTGCATAGAAATCGAGGAGAGGTGGAGACGAGCTTCTCCATTCTGTGCGAAAAGGAGTCGAGACGAGCTTCTCCATGGTCGTCTCGCGGAGACGACGAACTCGAATTTTCATCCTCGACAAGACGATCGTCTCGTGTGGAAGTTACCGCTGCATAGAAATTGAAGACGACCTTCTCCGATTTCTCGTGGAGAAGACGACCGCTGCATATGCCCTAAGAATTCTTAAGCCAACTAATATGCATCTAATGTACTTGGCTGCGAGATCTGAGAATGCGACAAGTAAACAAAATTCAAAGAATCTTACGGCTTTTTAAGGAAGATCAGAAAAGTTTGGGATGAGTCTTCGTCTTAGGTATATGGGTATAGTTTTGAAGAAACAACGAGTTTTATGTCGATAATGAGTTCATTTGTAATTATAAGAGCAAATAGATACATAAAACATTTAAGTTGATGATTTTAGGACATCTTTTCATTCTTTTCTTCCATAGCCTCTTTTTCAGCCTTAGTTTCAGCGTCCTTTTCTTTTTCCTTGGTTTCCTCAGCCTTTGCTTTAGCTTCTTTCTCCGCTTTGATCCGCGCTTCTTCCTTTGCGACCTTAATAGCTTCAAGTAAGTTTCTCAAACATGAATCAGTGTCATCCTCGCTACATTTAGGCATCAAGCTCTCAGCTACATCAGCAGGGGTGATATTAGTTTCAGCTAAAGCCTTCTCAACATCATCAAAGAGCTTATGTGATTCGATCTGGTGATAATTCTTAGCCAATACTTTAAAAGCTTCGAAAGTGCAATAAGACATCTCAATGTGCTTGTCCATTCTACCTCTCCTGATCAATGCAGGATCAAGCTTCCAAATAATTAGTAGTGAAAACGATGATCCTTTCACTCCCACAAGCTGACCACAACCCGTCGATAAAATTTAAAAGCCCCGAAAGAGTCACTTTGCTTCCTTCCTTCTCTTCTTTGACAGGATCATCATCCTCCTCGGCTTTCTTCTTTTTCTTTCTCTGACCAGTAAGGTCTAACGAGCAATCGATATCTTCAATCACAATGATCGATTTACTCGATGTCTCAATCAGCAGCCTTCTCAACTGTGCATTATCCTTGACTGCAGTGAGTTCAAGATCATACACATCATATCCCAACAAATTTGCCATAGCTGCAACCATAGTAGATTTTCCTGTCCCCGGAGGTCCGTATAGCAAATAACCCCGCTTCCACGCCTTTCCGATCTGAGCATAATAATCCTTACCCTTACTAAAAGTAATCAAATCATCAACAATTTCCTTCTTTTTCTTAGGGTCCATAGCAAGTGTTTCAAAACTCGAAGGATGCTCGTGTTGAATAATAAAGAATGTCAGCTGTCAAGTTGTCCCACATCGAGTAATTGACTGGTAATTACAAAGTATATATTGGGTTATGAACTATGACTTGCGAGTCGACTTTTGGGTCAAACTGGGGATTGATCTAGTATGTGCTTGCAATTTATCAGCTCGAACACAACATGAGTCCATAAACTACTCTTATATCTCCGTTCATCGCTAGAACTATTAGTATACAGCTTCCTCTGCCGGTTCCTCACCGAAATCTCCTTCCCTTTTTCCATCACATGTGCCAAGTAGTACTTAGTTATCAAATCCCTATGCCTCCTGTGAAAATTCAGTGTATAAAATCTCAACTCATCCGTCGCAGGGTACCAAGAAATGGAAGTAGATTTCTTTTCCTTATGGCTTGAAGTCCACCAGAGCTTCACTCCTTGAAACTCATCAATAACACCTTCATTGTCATCCATACTTAATGTAACTGACTTGGAATTCTCAACTTCTGCTTTAAGCCTGTTCGCTCGAGTCGAAGAATGAATGCTCAAATAATTCTCAATGTCAGAATAAAGCTGGCTTCGTTTCATTTTTTTGCCTGCAAACTCATGGATGGTGATTTTTATATAAGGGTAGAAGTAGCAAAGAAGATGATGGGAATGTTTTTCGAGGTATGTTCGGAATGACGTTTGGAAGTACTGCTGAAACATTGCGTAGATGAACATAAAACCGGCCACGGCCGAGCCAAGCTGAGTCCATATTCCACCAGCAGGAGATGAGCTTGAGACAGAGTTCATCATGTCCTGAAAAATGTTGTTTTTTTGGTACCTGAATAAATCAAGTTTTGATGAAAACAGGATTGATTTGCAAGTTTTATTATATGAGCATGTGCAGTAATTAACTTAGGAAGCATGATATGAAAATAAATGCCAGTTCAGAATATTGTATATATGATTTTGTGTGTAATAATATTACTTAATTCTTAAGATTCATTGGCTGTATGATAATAATGAATATATTCACTTTTAAGATTGGAAATATTCAGAATTTTAAAATAGTTTCATGTGTAAAACTTGTTGGAATTGATCAATAATTCGATCGTAAAACAAGTAGTCTTTATGTCAATATGTGGAATTTAATATTTTTAAATAAACGACAGACAAGTTGCATTCGATTCTGCGTCGTAGCCATTTGCTGCGCAAAACAAAATGACTACGAATACCAAAACGATATCGTTTTGATGATTTATATTATAATCATACGTAATTTTGGGTGAACTCTTTTAATACTACGTACTTTTGACTTGCAACAAATAATTTTTACTGAACGTGATCTGAATCCAAACAAATGATCTGAATTCGAACAAGACAGGGTTTCTAATGTACTACATATGACCGACTACCTGATCAAGAGTGTATGTTCTTAGTTTTTTTTACAGAAGCATCAGCTCATAATAAATATCTTCACGGGTGCACCAAAAGTACAAACTAGATGATTTCTGTGAAAGCAAAATGCTAGAACTTGACTTTGTTGCAGTACTTCGCCATTAACATCTAGCAGTTGATGCCGCACATTTCAGTGTCTGGACCAGTGACTCGGGTGGTGAAGGGATCTATTCTAACCCATAATAGGGAGAAGATGGATGCGAGAAGGATGGACCAGACGACCACGATGGTAGGAGTGCGGTTCTGTCTTCCCATGAGACCTTTTAGGAAGGGGTAGAGATGGACAATCACCCAAAAGGCGAAGAAGAGTTTTCCAAAGAGAGGACCCCATGATTGGTATCCACTGTTGATGGCGTAGGAAATGCCTGCAACGACTCCTACCAAATTTATAATGAGGAGAGTCGTGGGCGGGATGAGGAGAGCTGTCCATTTGAATAAGTAGAGTTCGGCAAAGTCTCCGTCTTCATCTGATGCTTTGGATGTGACAGTGAAGTTGGTGTCGATTCCACCAAGTACTTTGAGGAGACCTTGGACCACGGCGAAAAGATGGGCAGAGACACCACCGATAACCCAAAACTGTTCATTTCTCCACCATTCATCAATTCCGACACCACTCCATCTCATTTCCAATATACCGGTGGCGAAGATGGAAAGAAAGAGGGATATAAACCAGATACTCGCAAGATTACTAATCTGAAATGCAATCAGAAGACAAATCAGCGAATGGCAAAACCTTTTAAATGTACTCAAAATGTTGATTCGAAACTAACCTGTGGAATAATGAACTTGTTGGTGAGAAGGCACACAGCCGGCAATGTACAGTATGCGAGAAGTGGAATAGAAGTGATTGGATAAATGGTTGTATTGATGTAAGCAAACCTCTCCAGCCACTTTAGCCTCCCCTTGTAACCATACCAAATGGGACAATGTCGACTAAGTAGAATTTCCACAGAACCTAAAGCCCATCGAAGCACTTGGTTGAGACGATCTGAAAGATTAATAGGTGCAGAACCTTTGAATGCAGGGGGGTTCGGCATGCAATAAATTGATCTCCAACCACGGGCATGCATCTTAAACCCAGTAAGAATATCCTCCGTCACAGATCCATAAATCCAACCAATCTACAAAGGTAAGTTGCAAAATAAATATGAGATCTGGGCCATCAAAATTAAGTGAGCCACGACGCACATCAATTGACAATTTTTTGACATGAATTCTACTTATTCACGACTGTAAAAATGATAGGATCTGGGTGGGTAAATTACCTCAGTTCCCCATTCTGATTTGTCCTCGTATCCACAACTGATAACATGAATGGCCTCTTTGAGTAGAATTTCCGGAGTTGCAGACTGAGGAACGCCTCCATTCTCCATGAGTGTGGAAGCTACAAATACTGCAGATTGACCGAACCTTTTCTCCAGACTCATTTGCGACATAAGCATCGACTTTTCATCATCAAATCCAGTACCTAATAATATTTAATCAACCACACAATTTCAGTTCACATTCTTGCATTTATCCACATCTACAAGACTAAGATAGACATTGTACCTTCAACCCCTTCCTCAATATCTTCAAGATTGAAAACTGGAACTATGGGATCGGCATGCTTGCTAGACTTCTTTTTGTCGGAGCCCTTCTTGCTAGAATTTGAGCTTTTCTTCCTCGATCCACCAAAGCATGTAGAAAGAACCCCAGGTTTCTGATTCTTAGTTTTTTTAGGGGGGTCGTAACCATATAAAGCAGTCCTATTGAAAACACATCCAGTGCCCACGTACACTGGCCCTTGAATCCCATCCAAACCTCGTAAATTGATCTGAGAAAAAACATTAAACTTATGTAAGATAAATCGGGTGAATAACAAAGTGAAGTAATTTTTTTGTAAAATTCATTAATTGATGTGAAACTACTATTTTGCTTACATCGAAGAAAACTGTATTCCGATTGGCATATCGATCGTTTGTATCGATGCCATCAAATCTCTGAGGAAACTGAACATAACAGACTTGCTTTCCGAGATTAGGATCCATCATGAAGCACATAGCCTCCCTAATAGCCTTACTGTTATTAATGTAATGATCACAATCGAGATTCAACAAGAAAGGCCCATTTGTAAGCACAGCTGAAACACGGACCTGAAATAGAAACTTAATAACATCAGTCATAGAACAAATTGCAAATGAATTACAAATGAATAGAAGCACGTCAGTTTCTACTCACAAGAGCATTCATAGCACCAGCTTTCTTGTGATGCTGAAAGCCAGGTCGTTTTTCACGAGAGACATAAACCAACCGTGGCAGCTCGTGACCGTCAGTGTCCAAGCCTCCACTTTGACCCAAGAAAACCTACAAAAACAGATAGCATGCACATTAGTAAAAATTTGACACATGTCTTAACAAAACTGCTCCAACATTCTTTTTGAATTCGTTTTACATGCATAGTTGCATATGTAACAGCGTAATTACCTGAATCATTCCTGGGTGATCTCTAGTATTATTTCCAGGCCAAGGAGTACCATCTTGCATGCTCCATCCTTCTTCTGGAATTTTCTGAGCCTTTGCAACGAGACCATTGATGCGGATCTTAAACTCTTCATATTCTCTCTGCAACATGAACTTAATCATCAATTTCGAGTTGTTTGACAATGAGAATCGGAAAGGAAACCAAGTATAAACATATTAGTAGTCTCTTTTGGCATTTAGTATTAGTTACCTTCATAGCTCTACGATCCTTGACGAATGAAGGTTGAACTTTGTCCTTCAAGTAATCAATCTTCTTAGCAAAGTACCATTCCGGAGCACGTGGCTCAATACTGTACTTTTTACAAAAAGGAACCCACTTTCTAGCAAATTCTGAGGTTTCTGCTAGTGATTCAAATGACAACATAGCGGCTCCATCATCAGAAACATAACAAGAGACCTTGTCAACTGGATAGTCAACTGCCAAAATAGACAGCACAGTATTCGCAGTAACAAGTGGAGGCTCCTTCAGTGGGTCCACAGTACTCACAAATATGTCAACTGCAGCCAGCTGTGATGGCTCGCCTTCACGATCATACCTGAGGAAAATGATAACTAAGATTAGCTCAAAGACGATAAGGTGTCATCTAATATCCGCATGCGAGTGTAGTACCTCAATGCAAGCCTGTCAAGGTATGTTTCGCGATTGATCGGAAGCCATTTAGGGAACTGATCCAATATCCATGATATGGCAAACCAAACCTCACAAATGACTGATATCAGCCACAATGCGTATGCATTGCGTACAGGGTTGGTGATTCGGTAGTGCAAGAAGATGCACAGAATA
>QZGG01003026.1:0-28590 GCA_006409495.1 Sedum album
TCAAATTCTATTCATTAAATGTTGCATGATTGATTGTCATCTCCATATATGTTAAAGCCTAGGGACCATAGATCCTTAATCATTTTAGTTTGCATATTAATCTTTCAAAAATATCACAACCTTTTACCCATTCCCCCCAAACTTTTATGTTAGGCAAATCATTAAGTAGTTAAAACTAGTTGATCAATTCTAACTCATCTCTAGGGATTCGACTCTAGGTTTCCTAGATTTGCAAATTTTATTTGCCGTGTTAGGATATAAAATCTCCACTATATTACACACGTCAATTATAATATCAATCATCACTGCATATTTCAATATCATATTTCGTAAGATAGTCACCAAGATAAAAAATGCAGAGTATATCATAACAAACATACATCCATTTCATGAAGAATCACACTAATTAAACTTCATTCGATATATCAAAAAGGGTTTTTACATGAAAATTCCAACCTAGGGGATCCGTAAGATCCCCAATTATAACAGTACTCACTCATGGTGAGCTAAAGCAAATCAAAACTATGGAATAATACAAGGAAATAGAAACTAATGAACAAAATGGTTATGAAGAAGCTTCTCTAAGCCTTTGGCGATGATCTTGGTGCTAGAATCCTTGATCTCCTCTTTTTAGCTCTAGGGTTTTTCTCTCAAATTCACCTCTTTCTATTTAGAGTCTAAATTTTTTCCGGTCGTTGACCAAATCACTTTTGACTCGGGCTGACCATAACTGACTCAGGCGAGTCACTTGTACAGGGCTTCATTTGTCGACCGAGTCAGAAGTGACTCGAGCTGCATGGAAATTGATACAGGCGGTCACTCTTTTGCCTCAAAAGCTCAGAAATAATAAGTGTTCAGGGGCGTATTCAGATCCTACTCGAGTAGATAACAATTATTGATGGATCTGTCACCGGTCATTACACATGTGCCCTCTTTGTCAAATATTTGTCACTGACTCTTAGTGAACTTCACCTGCATATTCTCATCACAAATCTTACCAATCCATATGGGTTAGCTTATAGTCCTTTAACAAGTAATTCATTACCAGACTAAGGCAGACCTTGAATAGGTAGTTGACCAGACCCGATTACTTCTACACTTTGCTCCATCACCAAACGCCATGGGTTGCTCTGCCACAGGTTTGATGTTGGTCAAGTACTTAGACTTACGAGTCATATGTTGGTCAGGTACTTAGACTTACGAGTCATATGTGTTGAACACCCACTATCAAGGTACCAACAATCTTTAGCCGATTTGGAGGACGAACTGAGAGCAACATTGAATTCATAGGTTCAAAGGTCTGCACTTCTCTTAAAGTAGTTATCATGGCGCACGACTCTCCTAGGATAACTCTTCGATCTCAAGTAGTTCACCTAATGACATTTTGATATATCTTCAAACATGTGAATCAAATGAATTAGTCAATCGTTAAGGACAGTCTATACCTTTCACTTTTGAGATATATATGCTCGAGCATGTCTTAGATGATATGACATCAGACCAACGTCTCGCTTCAAATGTTATAATTTAGATTCATCGATGATCTTATCTAGTTAATGTGTCTTCCTCATATTCATGTCATTAAAACCTTTATAAAAATATGTTATTGGTTAGTAGTTGCCACATGACACCAAATTGATAAAGTAATGGATGAGTGATAAGTCAAATTTATTACTTATAATTTACGCCATTACTTATGAATTTGATTCGATTGCTCGAACGTTTGTCGGCATTTGACTGCCTTGAATGATGTTTCAGGTTTAATTTAATCGAATAAGATGTTGACATTGATGTACATGAACTTGCAATAAAATCAGGAAAAGTTTCCTCTTTGAACCAGGATGCCGCTTAAGAGACTGCTGCTTTCACAACAAACCCAAGGGTTCCTGATCGAAGTAGCCTTTTAAAAAAATTTGGTGGTCTCGGGACAGTACATGCTTCGACAACAAACTCATGGTTTTATACCGAAACATGCAATGAACAGAAGAAGGGACTTTTGTGTCTTGTGCATACTTCACAAGCAATCCTGGGGTCTCGTCAACGAAGCTGGGAGTTTAGCTTGTCAAACTCACGGTCTCACAACTAAAGCATGCAAATTGGCCTAATTATCAATAGAAGCCCGATCAATATATAAAGAAAAACTAATTTTTGAGCTAAGGGTTAGAGAAGGAGGCAGGGAGGCTGATTTTTGAGGGAGAGAAGACGACTAAGACGAGAAGATGGCGGAGGAGGAAAAGAAGAGAGGTGATCGACCATTCACGACGGTTTCTTCGTTCTTCACTTCTTTTCTACTTATTTCTTTTGGTATTGTATTGTCATGAATAGTGACTAGTCGGTTTATTTTGAAATTCTACGGATTTCATGTGTATATATCCAACTCGATTTCATGCGATGAATGAATTACTATTTTGCTATATGATTCTATTCAATTCTACATGTTCTTATTCATATGTTCATGTTAATTAGTTAGCATTAGATGGATGCCTAATTTCATGAATTGTCAAGATTAGGAGCCAACACTAGCAATGGCTTAAGGTGATTAATCAGATTTATGTAAGATTGACACTAAACTACGGTAGCTATGTATGATAGTACGTATGTGAATGTTATTTGCAACACTGATAGAGCACAGTTGTACGCTACTTTAAGTCCTTTACATTGCTTATATTCTAACATATTTCAGTATAAGATTACGCTTTTGGTGTAGTTTTGTATCTCAGGTTCAAAAGAAGAGTTAGAATAAAAACGCAACAAGAAGGCTGAATCTCGAGCAAAAAGACAACAAGGTGACAACAAAGGACAGAAGACCACTAGCGCGCGAGCACTATGGCGCGCGAGTGTGGGTCGCGCAGGGGACAGCAAAACGGTGACGTCAGGAGACAGTGAGATATCAGGAGCGATGACGTCATTACGCGCGAAGAATATTTCTAAGTTCGGTTTTTGGAGATTACATATTTCCTAAGCTGATTTTTGAGATAATGAAGATTTCCTACAGATGTTCCTGCCTAAATATTCGTGGAAACCCTAGGAGGCAAGACTATAAATACAAAGCTTCATGGAAATCACAAGTGTGCGTACTTAGAGAGCTGGACACGGCGCAGACGAGAGAAGAGCAGAACTCCGGCAAGATTTTGCGCGCGAGCTGTCACGCGAGCCTGCCGACGCACCACATCAGATTTGTCTTGTTACTTAGTTGTCATATAATTATTCTTGAGATGTATTCATTCAGTATGGGTAGCTAAACTCATTGAACTCGGTTTGGATTTGAATCTATGAATCATATGTTTTGAGGTTTTGTTCTTAATTTGCATGATAAAGTTTAGTATTATTATTCCGAACTCAATTGCATGGTAATTAGGTTTGACAATTAAGCAAAGCCTTGCACCGCAAACTTAGTTGTAGAATCTATTATCTATAGTTAAACTATCAGAGGTACGTGACTGTGAATGATAGAAGTAACACTAGAATAGGCAATAGCTACCTTGACCGGATTCGTTGTTGACTAGACTAGGTTGAGTAATAATATCATACAGACTTTGATCGAAATGTATGTGTAGGTTATTAAGCTGTGACAGAACCTTAACCTACGTGAACTTATGTCATGTATCTTTAGTAACCAAGGATAAACATAGAAATTCATAGTGAAGAATCTGAACCGAGCTCATCTCTTGCATTTTTATTTACATCTTTCGTACTTGCTGTCTGTGTGTGCGTCAGTTGTACTTGCGCAACAGTTTTCCTTTCTTTTAATTACTTTCACTCACAACCCCAATTCTTAGTTTGTAGTTGAAAAGAGAATTCTCACCGTTCCCTGTGGATTCGACACCAGCTTACCAAGACTATACTAGTAGGAGAGCCGGGACAAATTTGCAGCACTCAACGACGTGCTCGTCAAATTTTGGCAACGTTGCCGGGGAGCGGCTAGAGAAGTTTTCTTTTCCTTTTTCTTTTGTTATTTACTTTTCGTTTTTCTTAAATAAAAAATCCAAAAAATTTAGTTACGTTTAATTTAGCTGTTGTTTTTGTTTTGCATGGAAGATTTTGGTGTAAACAGTGTAATCGGCAGAAGACGAGAAACTCTAGACGCGCCAGTGCGCAACGCCGAGAACATCTTTGCTCGCCTACACCCAGCTAAACTCGAAGCAATCAGAAGAGAAGTACGCAGAGACTTAGAGTTCAGAATGGAAGTTGAATTACCCAGAAACGACAATCAGCTAAATGACAACGTGGATGTACGCGCGCCACCACCTGTCGCGCACGTACCTGCTCAACCTGTGGCGCGCCGCACCATCAAAGAGATGTCTGCTCCTCAAGCAGTTAATCAGCCTTGGTGCATCGTGCTACCTCCAGATGGTTACTTTGAATTGCGGACCCAGCTTGTACACAACATACCGAAATTCCATGGTATGGCTAGTGAGAACCCAGTGAAGCATGTCAGAGAGTTCGCGGCCATCTGCGAAAACATAAGGAATGGGAACGAGGATCCTGAGTTGCTGAAGTTGAGAGCTTTCCCATTCTCATTATGTGATTCAGCTCGACAATGGTTGATGGGGCTAGCTCCGAGGTCAATAAGGACATGGCCCGAGTTACAAGAACAGTTCCTAGACAAATTCTATCCCGCGGCCAAGGTATCGTTACTACGTAGAGAGCTAGCTGCCCCGAAACAGTTGCATGGAGAGTCACTATCAGAGTATTACGAGCGGTTCAGGGAACTAGAGGCGAACTGGTACAACCACGGACTCCCGCAACATGTACTGATCGAGAAATTCCTCAGTGGACTAACTGAGATGGAACTCAGGTTGTTGAATGCTTGCGCAGGAGGCAACGTGAGAAATATGTACCCAGAGGATGTTTGGAAGCTGATAGAAGACACTGCGGACCAAGTCAGATATCAAGTGTCTCTAGAGAATAACCGCACCAGATCACTGCATCAAGTAGACGTCACCGGAGAAATCAAAGAACTGAAGGATATGATGCAGAAATTGATGACGAAACAGAGCATCAATACAAGGCCATGTGAGTTCTGTCACGCCACAGATCACCAGACTGACGCATGCCCCTCCCTATTCGAAGAACACGCAGATGTTAATGCAGTAGAAGGATGGAATAATGGACAGGCTAGGCAAGGACAGCTGATAGAGTGTAGTTGTACGCTACTTTAAGTCCTTTACATTGCCAATATTCTAACATATTTCAATATAAGATTACGCTTTTGGTGTAGTTTTGTATCTCAGGTCTAAAAGATGAGTTAGAATGAAAACGCAACAAGAAGGCTGATTTCCTGAACAAAAGACAACAACTTGACAAACAAGGACAGAAGACCACTAGCGCGCGAGCTCTATAGCGCGCGAGTGTGGGTCGCGCAGAAGACAGTAAAACGGTGACGTCAGCAGAAAGCGAGATATTCGGAACGATGACGTCATCACGCGCTAAAGATATTTCTAAGTTCAGTTTTTGGAGATTTAATATTTCCTAAGCTGATTCTTAGAGATATAGATGATTTCCTACAGATATCCTTGCCTAAATATTCGTGGAAACCCTAGAAGGCAAGGCTATAAATATCAAGCTTGATGGGAATCACAAGGGAGCGATTTTACACACACGCATACTTAGAGAGGAGAACTCCGACGCGAGAGACTAGCGCATCGACAAGACAAAATACGCGAAACTTCGCGTTTTCTATCTCTTTACCTTCCGATCATATTGATTACTCTTATTATTCTGATATTAACCCACTTGAATTTTTGCCGTGCAGAAAAGATGATAACACAGGAGGAGGCAAATATTCAAGTGTGGGGGAGGTAAACCGTGCACTATGAGTGCACAATTGCGTCGAGCTAACGACGTTAAACAAAGCACTCGTCGGAAGGTACTCCGACAAACTTAACTTAGTTTTATTTTCATATGTTTAGTTTGCTTAGTTTTAGTTTAGTTTTAGTTTTAGGCTAGTTTTGAGTTTGGGCCCAAGTTAGTTTTGGGCCATGCATGCATGTGGGTTTTTTGTGCTATAAATATATGATGTAGGTCTCATTTTGTGTCACTTCTCATTTTCAACTTATCTCACTAATACAAAAACCCAAAGCCACCAAGCCACCGCCGACCGCCGCCACTGCCGCCGCGCCGCCGCCGCCGTCCAACCCAGAATTTCGTGATTTTCAGTCAGAATATAGATCTAAGCGCAGGTATTCTACTGTCAAAATTTCAGCAAATTTGGAATAGTTTTAGTGGTTCAATTTTGCAGTAGAAGTTTGAGATCCAGATCTGCATAGTACTCGCGCGTGACAGGACACGCGCGCCAGTTGGATATTTTTGGTATATTTCTTTGCTGCGTACAATGTCGATCTGTGTGGACCAGTCCGAAAAATTGGATTTTGAGCTGAAGTACAGAATGTACAGTAGGTGCGAGATTTTGCCTACTGTTTTTGTTGATAAAGAGTTCCTCCGCGAGATGGGGCTCTACGAAGAAGTGGACGCGGCATTCGCCGCAACCGGATGAGGATCGTTTATGGAGCTATCCTCGGACACGGACGTGGAGGACACATTGGAGTTCCTCGCGTCGTATGAGGGCTTAGCTGATTGGATTCGGTACCGCCACAGGGGCGTGTACTACGAGGCCACGCCATCCCAGTTCGGCGCAGTCATGGGACTCGCGCGCATGCCTGGCGCGCAAGTAGATGAGCACACGGACCAGGAAGCCTGGGACGACTGGACTGACGGCAGCAAGCCGTTTGCCGGAGGAAGGAGCCTCGGCACTGAATTGTTGGATCCGAAGATGTTCTATCTTCAGAGGCTCATCTCCCACTCCATCATCGGCCGCTACAATGGATCTCAGCGGCCCGGTCTACTAGATATGGAGATCCTCAAGGGTCTCTACTACGGAAAGAAAGTGCGCTACATGCGCTTGCTCACCAGCTACTGGGAATCGGTGAGCATGAAGGGCCCAGTGCTATGTGGAGGAGTGATCACGCACTTTCTGCGTGCGTTGCATATGGAGCCATGGTTAGAAGATCACACAATTGTACGGGCAGAGTTTCTGACGCGCCAGAAGATGCGCATGTAGAAAGGAATCAAGGTGCGCGCGGATGGAACCGCGTATTGGAGCTACAGGCGCAGACTCGAGAACATTAGGGCTGCGCCAGAGGAAGTGGCGCAAGAACCAGTGGCGCCCAGAAGGAGCAGGCGCCGATCAGAGCATGCGCAAGCAGAGTCCAGCGCACAAGGCAGTGGCGCACAAGTGCTGATTGATGAGCGCTGGGTGTTCAACGCTCAGCGTGTTATGGAATATGTGGCGCCACAGGGTGCCAACTTGTACATGACGCCCACCCAGAGGCTGGCGTGCAGGAGACCCGATCCCGGAGGAGTATGCACTGCAGGGCGAAGACACAATCGAAGAACTCTCCCGGTCGTTTTCTACTTCGTTTTAAATATGTTTATGATCGGTGTAATGAACTTTTCGGCGGATGATTTGTATTGCTGTTTTAAAACAAATGTTTTTATTCGGTGCTTGAATTTTAATCGGTGTTTTAATTGACTCGGTGAGTGACAATATTACAAACTGTGATTGGTGCAAAATGATTATATGTGCATGCATTACTATTGCTTTTCCTTATTACTTGTGCATAACGTGAGGACACGTTTTTGTTTAAGTGTGGGGGGGTAGTAGTACATTTAACACATCTCAAGAGGTAATTGCGCGCGAGAAACATTGGCGTGCGCGACCTGTTTGCGCACTCGCGCACCTGAGGTATTTTTGTGCTTATATGACATATTCTGATTTTTTGATAATTTTTTCGAATTTTGTGTATCTCTTAAGTTGAATAACGAGGGATGTGGAGCTGATAGAAATGTCCTAGAGAAGCAGTCGACTGAATGAAGCTTAAGGATCAGTTGTATGGTTATGAGTACTCGTGGAGGTTGGTACTCCGTGGTCAAAGGAATGAGAGCAAGCTCAGTCACGCAGATGCCAAAGGCGAAACCCTAACAGCGTGACGAGACGGAAAAACAGACCGTCTTCGTGGAAGTTAGTTGCTCATGAAAGGGCGCGCGGTTGCAAACGTGTGGCCTGACTTGCGCGCGACTGATCAGAAGCGAGAGCGGGGCGTGGTTCCATAGCTGCTATCTGAAGGCCATGATTGGAAACCGTTCTAGGGAAGAATCAAGATTCGGACCAGAAAGAAGTATTCAATTCAAAGTTAAAGCTCAAAAGGCCGAAACAATGAAAAGAAGAAAAGTGTGCAACAAAAGTTATCAGTTGTCCGAGAAACAAACAGTGAAGCGTCAAAGACGTAAAGCTCAGAAACCCTAAGACGCGTATCAATCACGTATCATAGGAAGCGAATACAAATAACCATGCAATCGCAACTCAAGAAGAATTCGGTGACCGGTGCTTGAAAAGGACTATCTCCCAATCAACCGAATTGATATGCATTCCACAAGAGAGGTAACACAAGGTTTGAATTAATGACTTAAATCAGTTTTGTGTTGTATAATCACAAGTGCGCAGGTTGTGAGAGTAGCGCAACGTGTGGCGCAGTAAGTCCAACATTCACGCGTGCATTACACAAGAGGTAAGGAAGCCGACTTGTTCAGGGACAAACAAGAGTAAGTGTGGGGGATTTGATAGAGCACAGTTGTACGCTAATTTAAGTCCTTTATATTGCTTATATTCTAACATATTTCAGTATAAGCTTACGCTTTTGGTGTAGTTTTGTATCTCAGGTTCAAAAGAAGAGTTAGAATAAAAACGCAACAAGAAGGCTGAATCTCGAGCAAAAAGACAACAAGGTGACAACAAAGAACAGAAGACCACTAGCGCGCGAGCACTATGGTGCGCGAGTGTGGGTCGCGCAGGGGACAGCAAAACGGTGACGTCAACAGACAGCGAGATATCAGGAGCGATGATGTCATCACGCGCGAAGAATATTTCTAAGTTCGGTTTTTAGAGATTACATATTTCCTAAGCTGATTTTTAGAGATAATGAAGATTTCCTACAGACATTCTTGCCTAAATATTCGTGGAAACCCTAGGAGGCAAGACTATAAATACAAAGCTCCATAGAAATCACAAGTGTGCGTACTTAGAGAGCTGGACACGGCGCAGACGAGAGAAGAGCAGAACTCCGGCAAGATTTTGCGCGCGAGCTGCCACGCGAGCCTGACGACGCAGCATACAGATTTGTCTTGTTATTTTAGTTGTCATTTAATTATTCTTGAGATGTATTCATTCAGCATGAGTAGCTAAACTCACTGAACTCGGTTTGGATTTGAATCTATGAATAATATGTTTTGAGGTCTTGTTCTTAATTTGCATGATTAAGTTTAGTATTATTATTCCGAACTCAGTTGCATGATAATTAGGTTAGACAATTAAGCGAAGCCTTGCACCGCAGACTTAGTTGTAAAATCTGTTATCTATAGTTAAACTATCAGAGGTACGTGACTGTGAATGATAGGAGTAACACTAGAATAGGCAGTAGCTACCTTGACCGGATTCGTTATTGACTAGACTAGGTTGAGTAATAATATCATACAGACTTTGACCGAAATGTATGTGTAGGTTATTAAGCTGTGACAGGACCTTAACCTACGTGAACTTATGTCATTTATCTTTAGTAACCAAGGATAAACATAGAAATTCATAGTGAAGAATCTGAACCGAGCTCATCTCTTGCATCTTTATTTACATCTTTTGTACTTGCTGTCTGTGTGTGCGCCAGTTGTACTTGCGCAACAATTTTCCTTTCTTTTAATTACTTTCACTCACATCCCCAATTCTTAGTTTGTAGTTGAAAAGAGAATTCTCACCGTTCCCTATGGATTCGACCCCAGCTTACCAAGACTATACTAGTAGGAGAGCCGGGACAAATTTGCAGCACTCAACGACGTGCTCGTCAAACATCGATAATCGTGAGCGGTGAAATACACTTAGTGGGGGTGTTAAATTTATTTGAAAGGCTAGTGCTTAACGTGTTTTTGATTATTGACATTGCCTGTAATGGTGGGGTGTTAGTAATTAGAAATAATCGAGTTTTGCCTCAATGGAGGGACTCGTAGTATTAGATGTGTAGCTTGAGTGATGATCCGAGGATGTTGGCTTACTCAAAAACACATGGTTTATTCTCATATATCATATGACATGTTTACATTATGATTTCATTACATGAATAGAGTGATACAAATGGATGAAATATGATTCCGAAATACTTCTTCTGTTAGAAAGTCTTTTATCTTTATTATTTGCTAACTTTAGGGATTTTAGAATCTCATTTCACTTTTTGATTGAATAGATAAAACACATCACTGGTTATCTAGTATATACAATACATTTGCTCTCTTGGAACGATACTCGGACTTTCGAATTTTATAAATTTTGTTTGACTACTACTTGACCCCTAAAACGATTTAGACAAATATGAAGGGTTAAAATTACATTTGTCAATGAAATGCACAGTTGAGATGTGTTAGGACCGGTGAATAGTATATAGCTAGTCTAGAAACTGTTAGGAATCTAAACTACACTAGCAGGTACTTGAACTTCAACTACTCTAGCAGGTTCTTGAACCTCAGTTACACTGACTGGTTCTTGAACCTCAGTAGTAATGCACAGCGGAAAACAGATTCGTCTAAATATCTTTTTATTGATATAAAGACTATACAAATACAGTATTTGTATACAGTGTAACAGAAAACTACTATCACACAACCAAGTCACTTACTCCTACCGATCCCGGATCGATAATCGCGACTATAACGACGTGAAACTCCAAGTTTCCGACGTTCCCAATCACACAATCCCAGCAGTGTAGATCTCCTTTGCGTGCGCACTCAAGCTCTGTGTTTGCTCTTCAAGTTCGCACACAGCATCAATGAGTTCGCACACCCTCAGCAATGACAAATGTCTTCTATTTATATAAGAAGCTCGTCCCTGGTGGTTGTTTGCACGTCTCCATGCGTGGCCCATAATGCAGACCCCATGACTCCATGTCTCCATGTCGTAAGCCCCATGACTCCATGTTCTTTGGTGGCCTTTGACTCGGTCTTCAGCGTTGTATGACGCATAACTCCACAAGGTTCGGTCGTATCAGACTCAACTCCTCCACAAATCTCGCAATAATCAGTTCCACAATTTTCGGAGAGTTTGTTATCACTTTCTGCAACCTTCGGTTCTGTCCAGGTTCATGTACCTCCGAGATGCTGTCTAGGTTCAAGAACCTGCGCACTCAATAACCAACGTTAAACTGATGTTTGTCATCATCAATTCAACTGAGGTACTCGAACCAACAATTTCCCCCTTTGATGATGACAAACACCTGAGGAAAAATAATACAGAACCAAAAGCTAACCCGAGGAATCTCAGTGGGAGATATCATTCCCCCTCAGTCCTACCACATAAGGACTTATCGAAACATCAGGTATATGTACCTGGCAGATTCCTCCTCCATGACTGCACCTCTACACTTTCCCCCTTTTGGCATCATCAAACAAGGTTAAATGAACCAAGCAAGGTTAACGTTAGCAGAGTTAGTCAAAAGTCAGCACACAACAATCATGAAAGCAACACAATACTTCAATATTGAAAGTAAATGTTCATCAAGTGCTGGAATCAAAAAGGAATTAAACGTTCACAACAAGAAAGGGATAGATGTGGTGAGGGTTGAAGGACAGGGACAAGGACTTGACAGATATTATCACTGGCATTCACACAGCGAGGTTCTTGAACCTTGTTCGAATACTGAGACTTTCAGTTCTTCTTCAGTTCAGCAAAACCCCTTTCCATTGTCGCCTTCATCTCCCTCATGAGTTTCTTCATCACCAACTGACTAGTGGTCAAACTCTCAAGCTCCCTCTATATATTAGCTAGACGTTCATTAACCTCAGCCAACCCTTTGGGTTGATTTCTCAGGGCTCCCAGTCCCATCATCCTCACGGACCTCCTTGGTTTGGTCTATAGTGGCAACGACCTCTGGGTGAGACGACTCCTTCATCTCATTCCCTTTAGCAGGCTCAGCCACCTACGGACTATTTCTGTTTGGTCTATAGTGGCAACGACCTCTGGGTGAGACGACTCCTTTGTCTCTGTCCCTTTCGTAGGCTCAGCCACCTCCGGAACCATCTCCGGTCACATCATCATCAGCAGATCCACCGACTACGAAACCCACTCCGGTTCCCTCAACTTTGCCAGATCCGACAACTGTGGAACCAACTCCGGTTCCCTCGACAATATCATCCACCTGCATGTCCCCTCCTGGGGCCTCCACAACTTCCTCAACACATTTGAATTTCAAATTGCTATCTCGAAGCCCAATACCAGAACTGGTTCGTGAACCTCTCAGCGTGAATGCAGTTCAAATACCTTGTCAAGTACTTCTCAAAGGGTGTTGTGATGGATCAGGTTATCCGAAAGGGATATAAGATAGAATGAACATCACAACGAAACACTCATAAAATCACACAAGATTTATGTACCTCAAATCGATTTGTCCAGAATCTGCAAAGGGTCATTGGACGTCCTCGATGAGGTTTGTGGCTAAGGTGGTCTTGTACTCTTCCTTCACGGGGTTTGTAAGGTGCAAAAATCCGGAAGGTACTTAGGCTAGAAAAACATAAGATATCCAGCACATAGAGAACATATCACCTTTAATTGAGAAGTAAAGACATGCAATCACAATTATCACATACAGACCTCAGACAGGCACTCATACTTCAGACAACCATACTAGTTCATGAACCCCTGTTCTAACCAGTCATTGGAAGAAGTTTAGATGTACCTCATTGAGTGGAGATCATACCAAGTGCTATCCTTAATCTTTCGAAAGGCTCTCTGTGGAGGGCCTTGGTGAAGATATCAGCCACTTGATCCTCGGTCCTGCAAAACTCAATAGAGACTAAGCCTTTTTCAACGCAATCTCTAATGAAGTGATGTCTAATTTCTATATGCTTCATCTTACTATGATGTACAGGGTTCTTAGCTACGCTAATAGCACTCGTATTATCACAGTAAATAGGAAGTGAATCAAATAGAAGATCAAAGTCACTTAGCTGGTTCCTCAACCAGAGGAGTTGTGCACAGCATGCTGCTGCGGCCACGTACTCCGCTTCCGTCGTTGAGAGAGCCACCGAGTTCTGCTTTTTCGACCCCCATGAGATGAGACATGAGCCTAGGAATTGAGCCATCCCCGATGTTGATTTCCTATCAGCCTTGTCTCCGGCATAGTCTGCATCCGAATACCCTTCAAGTACGAGGTTCTTGACCCTCGGATACCAGAGCACCAAATCCTTTGTTCCCTTCAGATACCGCATGATCCTCTTCACAGCTTTCAAGTGTGATTCTCTTGGATCCGATTGATACCTAGCACAATGACAAACACTGTACATTATATCAGGTCTAGATGCAGTAAGGTAAAGAAGTGAACCTATGATGCTGCGGTAGTGTGTTGGGTCTGTCTTTGCCGAGTTCATGTCTTTTGACAATGAGTCATTTGGTGAGCAGGGAGTACTGATACTCTTGGACTCGTTAAGCTTGTACTTCTGAAGAACCTCCTCGAGGTACTTCTGCTGATGTACCTGTGTACCATCCAGCTCCTGCTTTATCTGAAGTCCCAAAAAGAAAGTCAACTCCCCAATCATGCTCATTTCAAACTCGCTCTCCATGAGGTTCTTGAACTCCTCAACCAACTTGTCACTCGTTGACCCGAAAACTATATCGTCGACGTAGACCTGAACAACCAGTAGATGTCCCTCTGTCTTCAGTAAGAAGAGCGTCTTGTCCACTGTTCCACGCTTGTACCCATGATCTATCAGAAATCTGGATAACCTCTCGTACCAAGCCCTCGGAGCCTGCTTAAGACCATAAAGAGCTTTGTCTAGTACGTAAACCCAATCTGGATGCTCTGGGTTCTCGAACCCCGGTGTCTGCTGCACATAAACCTCTTCCTTGAGATTCCCATACAAAAACGCGGTTTTCACGTCCATTTGGTGGAGCTTGAACCCGTGTTGTACTGAGTAGGCAATGAGGACCCTGATGGCTTCCAATCTTGCCACCGGAGCGAAGGTCTCGCCATAATCGATCCCTTCCTGCTGATTGTACCCCTTGACGACCAGCCGAGCCTTGTTCCGAACAATGGCTCCATCCTCATCCCTCTTGTTCCTGAAAACCCAGCGTGTACCAATGACCTTTCTGTCCTTAGGTCGAGGCACCAGTCTCCATACCTTGAGTCTTTGGAATTGATGAAGTTCCTCCTGCATTGCCAGAACCCAGTCTGGGTCCTTGAGCGCCTCCTGAACCGTCCTAGGTTCAATCAGGGACACGAACGCTGTGAGGGTTCCTTCCCCCTTAACTGCTGCTACAGTAATGATCCCTGAGCCTTGTACTTGGCCGTCTGGTTCTCTGACTTCTCCTCAGAGGTATGACATCCCCGATGTCCTCCTGATTACCTTCCGAAAGCTGATCATCATGATCGTCATGGTCGTCCACGTCTGGAATTTGACCGATGGGAGGTATCGCAACCTGATCAAGTTCATGAACCTGATCATCAGACGTCTCACTTGGCTCATGTTCCCCTGCGTTCTGAGCAGGTGCATCTGCATTCGAGCAGATTCTTCTGAATCATCATCTGGTTCAGCAACCTCATCCAGGACTTGAACTGCGGGGCAGGACAAACATTTCCTCAGCAGGTTCTTGCTGGTCAGGAACCTCCTCTGATTCCTTTGCCATGATTCCTTCATCAAACACTACGTGGACACTCTCCTCCACTTTCCGAGTTCTCTTGTTGAAGACCTTGTAGGCTTTGCTATCCGAAGCATACCCAACGAACACTCCTTCGTCGCTCCTAGGATCGAACTTTCCAAGTTCGTTTTTCCCATTGTCATGGATGTAACACTTGCACCCGAAGACTCTTAGGTGAGAGATGTTAGGTCTCCTCCCTTTGAGCAGCTCATACGGCGTCTTGTTCAAAATGGACCTCAGATAAGCCCTATTAAGAACGTGACATGCAGCGTTCATGGCCTCCCCCCAAAAACTGTGTGGTAAACCGCTTTCCAATAGCATGGTCCTCGTCATGTTTTCCAAGGTACGGTTCTTCCGTTCCACCACCCCATTCTGCTGTGGAGTCCTCGGAGCAGAGAAGTTATGTTGAACACCCTGCAAGGTACACCAATCTCCAAAACTTGAGTTCTCAAACTCTGTTCCATGATCGGTTCTTAAACCTCCTAGTTTCTGTCCAAGGTTCCTCTCAGTTTTCCTGACCCAAAACTCAAACTCAGAAAACACGTCAGTTTTGTTAGCAATGAATATGGTCCAAGTGAACCTTGAATAATCATCTACTAAAACGAAAACGTAACGGTTACCTCCTCGGGTCCTTGTCCTCATGGTCCACACAAATCCATGTGTACCAATTCCAGTGGACGTGAGGTACTTACCACATTCTTTGAATGAAAGGAACTACGAGTTTGCTTACCTCGGGTACATGCATCACATACATGTTCAAGATCCTCTTTGATCTCAGGAAGACCACGAACCAAGTCCAACTTGTGTAGCTTCCTCAGCAACCTCATGTTGACGTGTCCAAGACGTTTGTGCCATAAGGCTGAGTTCTCGGACCTCGATGTCAGACATAGGTACTCGTCTGGATCAAATGAGGGATCAGTGAGATACACCCCATTTCAGCTACGCCTTTGAGAAGGACTCTACCTGTTCTCAAACACTTCACATAGCAACCATTAGACGTAAAAACAACCTTGTTCTTACCTTCCAGACATAATTGGTAAACACTAAGTAGATCAAATTTCAAACCGTGTACTAAGCTCACGTTATCAATATTGATTTTTTCGACTTAGATGTACCATACCCTTACCGAAGACCTTGCACTTGCTTTTGTTTCCAAAGGTTACTGAACCTCCGGAGTGATACCGAAGAGAGTAAACAGGTCCATCTTCCCTGTCATATGGTTGGAGCAACCGCTGTCTACCATCCATGGAAGTGCTCCTCTCTTCGTGACCTACACATGAAAATCAGTTCTTACGAACCCACATTAAATTAGCTTTAGTGGGTTTAGAGTTAGAACTAAATTTATCATAAAATGCATGATCAGTAAGCACAGATGTAGTGCTGGACTTTGCTGATTTCCTCGTCTGGATCTCTGAGGTTCCTGAACCTTCTTCTGAGAAGTTCTCCTCGTCTGGGTAGCTGAGGTTTTTGAACCTTGATCTGAAAGGTTCGTCCTGGACACTTCTTCCACAAGTGCCCGCCCTGACCACAGTGGTAGCATATCTTCTGCTTCTTGTAGTCTACATCATTCATCTCAGCTATCTTCCTTTTCTGCTTATTGAAGTTGATGCTCCCTGAGCATTTGTCCTTCGCATAGCGGTTCCAGATCTGAAATCCCTTGCCATAAACCTTGGCATCATCATGAAGATCCACCTTCAGATGTGGGGTACTTCGAGGTTTACCTCCCTCCTGAGGTCGCTTCAAGATTGTTACCTCACCATAGCCTAGCCCTCTCTTAGGCTTCTTTGAGCTCCGAGCAAGTACCTCTGACCTACTCACAGGTTTCTGAACCTTGTTCTCAGCTGGTTTCTGAACCTTCATCACAGCAGGTTTTGGTACCTTTGCTGCAACAACTGGTTCCGAATGCTGGCTAGCTCTTTCTTTAACTGACGAATCTGAATTGATTGTTGATGATTCTCCTCGAACATCTTACTCAACTGACCGTCTTTCTCATCAATGGTGTCTTGAAGTTCCTCATTCTTGGCAACTAATTTCCTGATAAGATCAAGCAAATCCAACCTAGATGTATCGTTAGTTGAAGAAGAACAATCTGAAGTATCAGGTACCTCAGTATTGGAAGACTCCCCTTCAGCCATCAAACAGATTGTGTCCCTGTCCAGGTTCCCGAACCTCGACTGACTCTCCTGATCACTATCAGTTTCTGAACTTCCCCAGGCAAACATAGCCTTCTTATCCTTCGACTTATCCTCTGTTGGATTCTGTTCCTTCTCTTCTTTGGCTTTATCACGCTTCTTCTTATAACAGTCTTTGGCAAAATGTCCCTTCTTTTTGCAGTAATAGCACTCAGTGTCCTTCCCTGCAGTTTTCTTGGACTTACGAGGTTCCTTTCCCTCGTTACTCTTTTCCTTAGCAAGCTCAAGAGCTTTGGTCAGCAGTGCCAAATCAACATTGTTGTTCTCCTCAGATTTCTTTTTACCCTTATCTGATGACTTCTTGTCCTTGGAGTTCTTTGGTTGTTCATCTTTGGTAGCCAGAGCCACCTGCCTAGAACCTTTCTGAGGTTCACGTTCCTTGTCCAGAAGCATATTGCTGTCCAATTTAGAGACCAGATCCTCCAGTGTCAGCGCCTTAGTAGTAGCCATAGCTTGCAACGTCCTCACAATATCATTCCATTCTGAAGACAGACCTCGAAGAAACATGTGGTTTACCTCCCACTGTTCATACACCTTGTTGAGGTTCGCGAGGTTGGATATGCACCCTGAAACCTCGAGTGATATTCATGCACTGATTCGTTCTTGTTTTGTCGGAGGTTGTTCAACTCCATCTGGGCAGAAAGAATCCTATTCTTCTTAACGTCCTCAGATCCTTCATAGATCCTTTTGAGAGCGCGCCAGACTTCCCTCGGACACTTGAGGTGTATAACCTTCTTCATGTCCCCTGGTTCCAGTGCTGCGTGAAGAACCTTCATAGCACGGGCGTTCTTCTCCAAGCTTTTGTAGTCGTTCTTCGTGTACAGAGACCTCGCCTTTTCTTTGGTCTTATCAACCTCGTCATACACAATGTGACGTCCCTGTTCTATATTTGCCAGACCTCCCCGTCTGTGGCTAAAACATGAGACTCAAACTTCACGGACCAAGACTGGTACTCACCAGGCTTCAGCTTTGGAGGATTAGCTAGCGTTTCACCTGACATACCTGCAAACTAAATCACGTTCTAGAACCTCTCGGCTCTGATACCAATTGTTAGGACCGGTGAATAGTATAAAGCTAGTCTAGAAACTGTTAGGATCTAAACTACACTAGCAGGTACTTGAACTTCAACTACTCTAGCAGGTTCTTGAACCTCAGTTACACTGACTGGTTCTTGAACCTCAGTAGTAATGCACAGCGGAAAACAGATTCGTCTAAATATCTTTTTATTGATATAAAGACTATACAAATACAGTATTTGTATACAGTGTAACAGAAAACTACTATCACACAACCAAGTCACTTACTCCTACCGATCCCGGATCGATAATCGCGACTATAACGACGTGAAACTCCAAGTTTCCGACGTTCCCAATCACACAATCCCAGCGTGTAGATCTCCTTTGCGTGCGCACTCAAGCTCTGTGTTTGCTCTTCAAGTTCGCACACAGCATCAATGAGTTCGCACACCCTCAGCAATGACGAATGTCTTCTATTTATGAAAGAAGCTCGTCCGGGTGGTTGTTTGCACGTCTCCATGCGTGGCCCATAATGCAGACCCCATGACTCCATGTCTCCATGTCGTAAGCCCCATGACTCCATGTTCTTTGGTGGCCTTTGACTCGGTCTTCAGCGTTGTATGACGCATAACTCCACAAGGTTCGGTCGTATCAGACTCAACTCCTCCACAAATCTCGCAATAATCAGTTCCACAATTTTCGGAGAGTTTGTTATCACTTTCTGCAACCTTCGGTTCTGTCCAGGTTCATGTACCTCCGAGATGCTGTCTAGGTTCAAGAACCTGCGCACTCAATAACCAACGTTAAACTGATGTTTGTCATCATCAATTCAACTGAGGTACTCGAACCAACAGGGTATATTAAAATCGGAAGGCTTCAAAACGAACAAGTCCGAAATTTCTAAAATCGGACTCCTTTAGAAACTAAATCGATTCGTCCGCTCATCTGACGTGGATTCTAGCCATCTGTATAGTAAATACCTATAAAGAATCTGGTTTCACTAAGAATGGACTCATTTTTTTTTTTGATTCAAGGTGAGATGTTTCATTAGATAAAGATTTAATAATACATGCGAATGAAGCATAATCGAAGGGAAAATCCTAAGACAATTCTACATCGAGAAAGTCTCATAAAAGACAGTTAAAGAGCAGGCCAAAGACGGCGCCATCCCAACGCACTCACCAAAGTCCAAGCACTACCGGACTCGAGAAACCACCCCACAGAAGCCAGGGCGTCATAAGCTGAGAGGTCATCAAGACCCAGAAAACCGAAACAACAAGAGGCAGGGGACACAAGCAACAAGACCCAGGCAGGGGACTCAAACCAACAAGACCCTGGCAAGGGACATAAGCAAACGAGGTCCCAACTGGGGACTCAAGCCTCAAGGCCCAGCTCAGCAAGCCCATACGCGTCCAAGCCCACGATGCAAGAAACCCTAGCCGCCGCCCACCCAAAGTCGTGCCACCCCAGCCGCCACCCACCCAAAGTCGCGCAACCCCGGCCGCCGCCCACCCACAGTCGCGCAACCCACCTGAAGTCGCGTATCGCCCGTTGCGTCCAAGCCCTGATCGCCGCCAGCCTCCCATTGCGTCGCGTCGCTCGCCCTCCACTTGGCGTCGCTCGCCAGCCGCTGCAACTCCGGATCTCAGACCGCACCGAAGATCCGTCCGCCACGCCTCCCATCCGCCCATCCGCTCCGACGCGCCTCAACCCACATCCGCTGCCCTAGATCTGTAGCCAGCCACCCGAGCCTCCGTCGTTCCGGCCGATTTCAGGCCCGTCCGACCTCTCGCAAGCACATCAGCCATAACCCCAAAACACCAAAGACCCCAACCCACCATGGTTGACAGCGGACAAGTCCTCAGCCGCAATCTGCGCTGAAACAGAGCCAGGGAGGCAACCCTAGCCTGTAACCAGATCCCTGCCAAAAATCCTGATGAAATCGAGCCAAAGGGTCTCAAGGTACGGAGGAAAAGCTAGTTATTGAAACTAGAGGAAAAACTTTAGGGAGTACCCTAAAGAAGGAAATGAAACGGGAAAAGAAAATAGATCTGGAAAGCATTAAACGAAGCAACAAGGTCTCCTAGGGGTAGAGAAGAAGGACCATAACGGTGGCCTTCTTACTCCACCCCGGAGTGGAAGAATTCGGAAGAGGCTGTCAAGAGAGAAGGAGGAGCTTTTTAAGTCCTCAGTCACAGTAGAAAAAGAATGGACTCATTAAGAGTCCGGTTTTACAAAGACCGAATACTTGCATAATCGTATTTTTTCCTCTAGCCGCTCCTGTTTTGTATTTCGTAGCCTCTCTCTTCCCCTAAGAGCATCCGCACCATGCACTTGCTATTTTCTCTTAGAGGATATCCTCTGAGAGAACTTTCTGTTTACTATTCACAGCATTCTCTGCATTTTTGCGCACTCATGAATATGAGAACTTTCTATTATTATTCATAATATATACAAAAAAGTTAAATCATTTTTTTCACTAGTTTGTTTGTATTTGAATTATTGATCAATAATTGAACAAGATGTAATTTGTTTTTCAAATTACAATCAGACACGTGTTTGAAGAGATAAGTTTTTAGATTTTATTTTCACTCGTTTGTTTGCGTTTGAATTATTGATCTATAATTGAACAAGATTCCATTGCAATTTGTTTTTCAAATTACAATCAGACACGTTTTTGGAAGAGATAAGTTTTTAGATTTTATGTATAAGGATGGATAAGGTTTATACTTCTATAAAATAAGGTGATTTCTTTAGTTATACTCACACTTTCACTCTTCTCATTTTCTTTTGTAAAAATGGATCCATTTCAATTCAACCGGCAATATCAACAGAGAAGACGCGTAGCAAATGAAAGGGCTAACTCGCTCGTCACGAGCGCAATTGTTGTAGCAACTGCAGGTGGTGAAAGCGAAGCGCCGCATCCTCGACAACCAAATCGAGAAAGACAAAGAGGTCCTAGGGGACAAAATCTCTTGGATGACTACTTTGTCGAGCGTCCAATATTTGGTGAGGTCGACTTTCGTAGAAGGTATCGAATGAGTAGAAAATTATTCAACCGCATCAAAACATGTCTCTGTAACCATGACGATTATTGGCATCAACGTCGTGATGCTGTCGGTACGCTTGGTCTTCTTTCAGAGCAGAAGATGACGGCTGCTATACGAATGTTGACATATGGGTCATGTGCTGATCAGTGTGCTGAGATTGTAAGAATGGGTGAATCAACTACTCTAGAGGGTATGAAGAAATTCTGCGAACAAATAGTCCTTCATTACAAGGATGAATATCTACGTTCTCCAAATGTTGCAGACATATATCGACTATTAGCAAGGGCTAAGCAACGAGGCTTTCCTGGTATGCTCGGAAGCATCGATTGTATGCATTGGGAGTGGAAAAATTGTCCAACGATATGGCAAGGATCGTATGCTGGTCGTAGTCGTCGTCCAACTATCATCTCAGAGGTTGTAGCCTCGTACGACACATGGATATGACACACATTTGTCGGCGTGCTGGGAGCATAAAATGATCTTAATGTGTTGCACCAATCAGACATATTTGATTCTTATCTTAAAGAATTATCTCCTGGAGTCTCCTATAAAGTTAACGGAAATACGTATGACAACACTTATTACTTGGCCGATGGGATATATCCGACCTTCCACAAAATAATGCAGAATCTCTATTTGCAAAGAAGCAAGAATCATATCGCAAGGACGTTGAGAGATGTTTTGGAATCTTACAATTGCGTTGGGCTATCGTTCGTCATGCAAGTTTAAGTCATAGGTTAAGTGTTTTAAAAAAATAATGTTGGCTTGCATTATTATACATAACATGATAATTGAAGAAGAATTTGTAGAAGACGAATTTGAGGAAGTTGATAATGAAGATCCACACAATCCATTCAATGGTTTCATGGTATATGATGGACCAATAGATCAAAACAGGATTCCAATGCGTCATGATCCGATTGAAAGAGCTCAACAATCGCAAGTCTTTGGTGATCGACTTGTTAACCTCCAATCTGCATATCTGCATATGCAATTACAAGAAGATCTAGTAAAATACAACTGGTTTCTAGAAACTGGTGAACCAACTATGATTTATTTTTAATGCTATATAATTATATCTACTGTGTTATAAACTTGAATTCTCAATTTCAAATAAAGTATTTTATTTTTTCCATTTATATATAAGAATCATGATCATAATAATAAAAATAATATAATTAAACAAATTTGAATTAACATAAACTAAAATAAATATAATTAAATAATAAAGTTAAAAATTATATTACTTAAATTAAAAATACACATTAATTAAATTGAAATTACATTAGTTAATTTTGGACTTAATGGGCTAATTACCTAATGTTAGACCTAATTTTCCATCAGAGCACGTTCCCTCATACGTACTGGAAGAGAACGGCCGAGAGAACGAGCAACCAACATCCTCCTCCCATCTGAACGCTGCACAGATTGAAGGCAGCGAACGTTCCACAATTAGAGGGGAACGTTCTGTATTCCATCTGCGGTGCAGATACTCTAAGTGCTTTGAAATTACTGAACAATAAATTACAGATCGAAGTTGGACGCTATGGGAGGAAGGAATGATGATGATTTCGAGGTTACTTGTAGATTGATTTTTTTAACGACATGAATAGTTTAGGGTTAGAATTTCGAAATTGAGTATTCAATTTAAATATGCTGGTTTTGTTGGTTGACTCATGGTTTTATATATTACGTGCGAATTGAAGGTTTTAATATATATGATATGGTATTTTTGACATTTGTTTGTTGTTAACATGTTGTATCATTCGTTTCTATCGGTTTTGGATTGAATATTCGTTGTTAATATGTGTTGTGATATTGTTTTTAGATACAGATGAATCTAGATAATATTGTCACCTCCGGATCGATTGATGACTCTGTCTTAACTCAACAACATACACATAAGCATGCATATCCGGTCCGACCAAGTGACCTGAAAAGTTTTGTAATGTTGGGCCAAGGATTAGACCGAACCGAAACTAAACGGTTCGGGTTAAATCCGATCTGGTCCCGGGTTGGCCCTAAAAACCCGATTTCATTTTTTCATTTAAATTTACTATTTGAATTTATTTATAAAATTATATAATAGATCTATATCAATAAAACTTAAATAACTAGTTGACTATACCCTAGCGGAGTTGGGCTAGACATATATGATTTAGGTCTCAAGATTGACTCTAGGTATAAGAGTATATTTTCTCGAAAATAATTTTTATTTAATTTAAAAATAATTCAGTCCAACCCGGACCAAACTGTATTTTTCTATTCTAGACCGAGACTCACCCGAAATTAGTATTTATTAAATATGTGATCCGAAGACCGGCCCGAAAACTTTCGGCTCGGGTTCCCGATTCAGGTCACTTTTGTCAACCCTACATACTCATTGTTCGGGAGAAGTATGGATTGATATGATAAGTTGATCATTTTTTCCTCTTTAATCTTATATAACTTATTTTCTAACATTAATTAATGACATTATATACTATCTTGTCAAAATCATAAAGATGGTGCATCGCCGGATGTGGGATATAGATCCTAATATTGTGTCGTGTATATAATACGTGCTAGTTTTTAATATGAATGTAAGTTCAAAATTTTGAAGCCGATTGGGCATTGCACTCAGCATTGGTGGAACGACGGATTCAAGAGACCCACATAATTTATTTATGGAATAATTAATTGAGTTGCAAATAATAAGGTGCTAGATGCTCAAATCATGTTACATCTCAAGCTAAAATAAGAATGAAAGTTAGCTAGATAAGTTAGAAACAGAAATAGCTGCGGGGCTACAAAAACGTATTGGACCGTCCATTTCGTCTGTGATTGTGAATTGAATATGAAACGACGAAGCAACGGGCGAAGTAACGTTGTGGAACTTCATATCGGAGTTATGAGTTACTTCCCCTGGATCAATTTTAGTAACGAAAAATCTTAGTCCTAATTCATTGGTTGCTTGTATCATTAACCAATTTTTATTTTAGTGCGAGGAACTTCTAATGAATCCACTGATTTCTGCAGCTTCCTTTATTGCTGATGGATTAGCCGTTGGACTTGCTTCTATTGGACCTGGAGTTGGTTAGGGTACTGCTGCGGGATTCAATGCAGACTTTGATGAGGATCAAATGGCTGTTCATGTACCTTTATTGCTGGAGGCTCAACCAGAGGCTCGTTTACTTGTGTTTTCTCACACGAATCTCTTGTCTCCGACTATCGGAGATCTTTTTTCCCTACCAACTCAAGATATGCTTATTGGACTTTCTGATTTCATCTAAGCATCATGATTTTTAAATAAAAGTCCTAGACTATGATGATTTAGGAATTTTAGTAGCATGTGGTGTTATGAACCGGATCTTCCAAGGTCAGCTCGTGCCTTTTCTCGCCAAGGATTCCCTTGACAATTTTGTCCATTACCGAGAAATTGCGGACAACGCACATGTAAGGCCCCGAGGTGCCTCCGGACAAGTCTGAGTCGAGGCAACCACATTTGTCGAGGCTCGTTGCCAAGCTAACGAGGCCTCAAAGGCGGCCTCCTGATCTGCCGAGATTGCCGAGGCCAAGTGCAAAGTTGTGCACGCTGCCTTTTGCCAAGGGAGCTCTTGTTGCGATAAATGCGGATCAAGTCCTCGTGGACATTATGCCGACTGCTGAGTGCGATGTTCTGTGCTCCCAAAGCCGAGAAGACGCATGCAGATTGTTCGCAAGATGTTCCGCCACCTTGCTGCCACTGGGTAGCCCACTTGCACAACCACCTCAGCCCACTTGCACCCCCTGCCATCTTGCTGTCGCAGCGTCTTCCCTGTCGTAGCAGCCTGCGCATTCAGCTTTGTGCCCTGAGCTTTTGCTCCCTCAAGCATGACCCTTAGGCTCCTTTCCCCCCTTTTGTAGCCTATATAAAGGCATTCTGATACTTATCTCCCATGCAAATTATCTAAATGAATGTCAATATGACTTTGTTATTTGCGTCACTCGGATTGTAGACGGGCTAAGTCATAGGACAACGAGTTCCTTTGTGCAAGGGGTTCTTGAAGCATTAACCGCAATTGTACTTTTTTTGGCCATTTGGCCCCTATCCACCACAACTTCCGCAAACCTACACACTTTTCGCACTCTCTATCCGCCCTTTCGATAAGGCCTTTCGAGGTTCTTATCATGTGGTTCGAGCGGTAGATTTAGAGCCATTCGAATCCCTACAAACTACGTAGAGAATTTGAGCTGCGTGTGATTTGTAAAAGTTAGTTTTATCTCATGGCTGGATGTTAAGCTTAATTGGTCGTGAGGAAATGATTTCATGGAAGGGAAGACGAGATGACGATTACAAATGAAGGGATGGCTAGAGAGACTATCAAACTTTTGTGAGATGGAGTGACATTATCATATTTGTTGACTTTTATTAGTCTAACGGTTAATATTAATAACCATCACTCTCTATCACGACTACATTTTGCAAATCAACCATCCAATTTAATTAAAGATCAACAATCGCTATATCAATCATATCAACAGTCAATATATTGTCTTTCCAATTTACAAAAATTTCCAAACTTAACCTTATAAACAAAACTATTATTTTTATCTTATTTAAACCATGTTTAAATCCCTAAAAATATTTAATTTAGTTTTTTATGTCATTCGGCACAGCCCAATCCTTCAGGTTGTACAAACAGACAGCTTCCGAGAAAACCTAATCCAAAACACTGCTGAGAAAATGGCGTCGATGCCTCACCTCCTCCGCTTCTCTCTCGCCTCCTCTAAACCCCAATTCGCCCTAAACCCATCTCCCCGATCGCCACACCTCCCTAAACCCCTCTCCAAAACCCTAACTTTATCAAGCCGCCGACCATGCGGAACGCGTATGTCCTACACACCGACGCCAGCAACCGACCGCTTAATCTCCGCCGCATCCTACCTCCTGCCATTCTTCAACGGCCTCCAGTACGGACGTCACCTCTTCATCCAATATCCCGTTCTCGGGACAGTGTTTCAGCCCATTCTGCCACTCCTCAGCCTCTACAGATCAGTTCCTTATGGCAGCTTTGTGGCTTTCTTCGCGCTGTATCTAGCGGTTGTTAGAAATTCTTATTTTGATAGGTATGTGAGGTTCAATGCTATGCAGGCTGTGGTGTTGGATGTGCTGCTGGCATTGCCAATGCTGGTGCAGCGGATATTTAGCCCTGGTCGAGCAGGGTTGGGATATAAGTTGATGGTCATGGGACACAATGCTGTGTTTTTGTTTGTTGTCTTTTGCTTTGTTTACAGCGTGGTGAGTTGTATTTTGGGCAAGACTCCTTATCTACCGTTTGTGGCTGATGCTGCTGGTAGGCAGCTTGAAGGTTGAAGGTATTGTTTTTTCGTTTGTTTTAGCAGTCATCAGCTCTGTATGATGCAATGCCAAACTGATGTATCATTTGGAATCTCTTCGTAAAAACTGTGTACTGCATCTTGAAAATTTTGGAGAAAATAACTATGAAACTATTCTGTTATTTTTTCGGGAAAATTGACTTACTGGTTTAAACTTTAAAAGTAGTGTGCATTTTAACTAGGGTTAATTACAGGAAAACACCCTTATATTAGGGGTGTTTTCCCAGTAACACCCATATAAATTTTTTTTTCAACAAAACACTCATATATTTTCAATTTTTTCAATGTCACACTTATTAATTTTCAAACTTATTGAAAATATTTTCAATTTTCAATTTCGGTACTACTCTAATATAAGGGTGTTTTCCCGTAATTAACCCTAGTTAAAATGCACCCATATAATTAACCCGTAATTGTCATATAAAGCACACCTAATTAGTCAGACTAGTTGATACAAATAAGTAACAATCCAGATCGCCATATTAGAACCGTCAGCATAACTACATGGATTGCGCTAAAATATAGTTAGCACAAAAACTAATTTATAAGGGTATAAATTAAAATGTTAACTCAGAACTCATAAATGATGAACTGAGCCATTCCTATCTTATATCCTAATAGGAACCCCAGAAAGCTAAACATTGTGTACAGCCAAGTAAACTTGAGCCTTCTATGACAACAACATCTAGTAAAAACTGAAACTCTAGCATCGCTGTTATGTAAGTTAAGTCACTGTACATGTTTATGAAACTCTAGTAAAAGCCTTCATCAAGATGTACATGTTTCCGTAATAGCTTTGAAGCAAATACCACGTTACTATGTGTGCTTGGACAACCAAAACCAACCAGAACTTGAATGTCATTTCTTAACAATGGCCTGAACTTTATCACCAGTTGCAGTAATTGTCATATATGAGGGCACCAAGAAATAAAAAGACATAATTCCAACTAACACCTTGTATAAAAACTACCACAAGATGAACAACAAATTCCAAATTCAAATTTGTTAAGCAATGTGAAAATACATGATTCGCGGAACTTTATTTTCTAAAAAATGAAAAAAATAGTGAAGCTGTATACCTTAAAATATCAAACCGGTCGTGACCAAAATTTAAACAAGCAGTCTGAACAGTCTTTAAATCCCAAATAAAATCCAAACCCTCTTCCACAACTGCATCCATATCAAACCCTAAATCCTTAACTATGATAACTTCATCCTCCCTCTTCTGATCAAAGTAATTCTGCTGCATCAACCTCTCCATCAGCTCAGTCCACTCTGGCCAAGGGATGTGCCAACTCCGCCTCCTTAGTCAATTTACTTACCTCCGTTTCTTGCCTGTTGTCAACCACTAAATCCAAGAAAAAAAAACATAAGCTATACAATGAACAGGGATAAATAATCCAAGAAAAAATATACATAGAAAGTGATTCAGACAATCTGGAATGCACTAGGAAGAATAACATCCCACAGGTAATTATCATATTGAATGAATGATGAAATTGATTTTGAAGGAAAACTTTAGCTAAGATAAAAAAAAGTATTTTATTTAATCAGAAAAGCAATGGCAAGATTAACTCAATTATCTAATTCACTGCAAATTCAGCAGCTTCCTAACTGCATTCTACGTGTTATATATAAACTGATCAGAAAATGATCATCAAGATTTGACTTTTCGGCGCTGTACGGATGGTGAAATCAAGTCAGTAACTCTTTCTGGCGCCTTCCTCTTATTACCACAAAGTAAAGGTGGCTGCGCGGGGATTGACACTAAGGAAGGCTGACATATCATCGTGTTCTTATCAACATGGGGCATGGAGACAGCAGAAGTAAGGATAATACTAGGCTCATTTGGCTTTTGCTGTGTAGTAGTAGATGCAGTTTTTTCACATATATCAGAGAGCCCAACAGTAGCATCATCTTCTTCCCATATTTTCATAACTTCATCAACATCAGGAAAGAGTTTTTCAGACATATCAAAGTCCCAATCAATAGAATCATCTTGATCCGATGTTTTCATAAATTCATCAACATCAAGAAATAATTGGTTGCCATCCCAGTTCCATAATTTCCCATCATCAAAATAACTAGTACACTCAGATTGTTCCTTTTCAGATGAAATCAAATCTCGAGGCTGTGTTTGTTGATCAGGCAGCAGCGGAACAACTAATGCATTCTTCTCAGCGACCAGTTGATCAATTCTTGCTTGAATTTTCTCAATCCTATCATCCACAATCGAACTCATACCCATA
>QZGG01003027.1:0-28596 GCA_006409495.1 Sedum album
GGCGGGTTTTGGACACTGCGGATTGGATACGGGTTTAATATATAATTTTAATCAAACCCACAAACCCGCACTATACCTATAAATACATATTTATATATTCATAATAATATTTGATATTCGCATCATGTTTATTTTTTTGCTCAAATTATTATTTTCTAATAAGTCCAGGACTAACTAACAGTTTATGAATCTTATTCTATGACTTTATTCACTAGGAAGGGATTGAATAGCAACTAGCAAGAGCTCGAAACGTGTCTCTCACCGGTAATTTAAACATAATGTCGTCAGAAGACTACACGTATGATAACTTTGATAATTGCTACGTAATGTGATCTTTTGATAAGTATGCAATTCAAATGATGCAATGAACAAAATAATAAATGCATGTATTGATGAATTAGGTACATTTTAGATCTATTTTTTTTATTTACAATATTTATTTAGAAATTTGAAGTTTTGAATTAGATGACCAATTAATTTTAAAGGATTTTTGGTAAATCCGAAAGAATCCGAATCCGTACTCAAAATACGTGGGTTGGGTCGATATTAAAATCTATAAACCCGAACCCGAAATTTTACTACTCGGGTGGGTACGGGTTTAACTTTTTTATAAAAAACCCGAAAATCCCACGCTTACGATTGACAAATACTCGTTGACTATATATTAAAATAGTGAGGTTTATTCATGTGCATTTATCTTTTGGTGGATTCGTGAATCTTAATTTGCTTTCATCGATTGTATTTTATCGATGTACGAAATTGCGCCAATATATACATTAATGAAATATTTTAGTAGGACATTTTTGCATGTTACAGTCCATAAAAAGATGGATACATGTAAAAAAAGCATATATTCATAATATAGAAACATCAAAATATAAAGCTCTGTCATTAAAAAAGATCAAGTGACGGACACACTTATAATTTTGTAAGGCTATAGGACATCATATTAACTATTGAATTCTAAATTTCTAATCATCTAACATGAGATGGATAACCATCATTCTCAATCGTCCGTATATTTTGTATATTCAACTATATATTTAAATTAAAAATCAAATTAATACCAATCGTCAAATCAATCAAAATTAACGACAAAAATCATGTCTTACAAAACTTCCTTTATCTCTCTAGATCCAAACTTCTAGCTGACATGTTTTATATCTCTACTATATTTAAAACATAAGGATCCTTATTAACTGTTTTTTTTGAAGCCAAAAATCTTATTCCATTTTTACCCTTTGTAACCAACTCCATTTACCAATTATACCCTTTGCAATATTAGTGCACAATTTAATTTGTGCAGAATTACTAGTATATAATAATATGCATTAAGAAAGATCATTAAATTATGAGTTACTGATATTCATAATGATTTTATTTAACAGCCAAATTGTATTAGTTTATATTGTTGTTGATCCATATCTTTCCAATGAATTTAAAAAAAACCGATCCCATCCATCAAAATAAAATATGACTGAAATTATAAACAACTTATGTAGTCATTCTTTAATATGATAGTAACAAACTGATCTTGTTAAAACAGTTGACAAATTCTTGTTGGTAAGTTTTTGAGCTACAATTTTTAAATTTATTGAATTATAGATCTGAAAAATTCATCACTCTCATTATCAAATATAATTTTTAACTAATGGGCTTATTATTAATGGGCTTATAACTTATGAGTCTCAATACGCTCTATCGCATCGCCCAATTCATCAGCATGTCCGCATTTTGATCGTGTAGTCATCTTCTTTTATTGCTTCTTGGCAATCAAAGATCGAGTTTTGCACTTAAAATGTATTTGTGTGTAGGTAGTGAATGAAAACTAAGAAACGTTCATATTTATAAGGAAACCAAAACTCATGTCAACCATCGATTAACTGTTAATTTTTGTCTACATTTATTTTCTTAATTTATTTTGTTTTCCCATATGGGCTGCTAAGGTTGGTTTACATTAACATGACCTTATTGAGTAATCCATCATTAGGGCTGCTAAGCTTTTGTATTTTACCTGCAGACATCATTTAATTAAAATAAAAATCTTTCTCTCTATCTTATTATATATATATATATATTGTCTAGACCAAATATTATTTAAACAAATAATGATCAAATTGTACTTATTTATCTAATTTTTTGTGGAAAAAAGTTAAACAAGCCTGCATCAAGAAATTAACCAATTATATTTTCCAGTAAGTTGTTGTTGATAAAATGACTAAACGAAACATAGTTGTTAAGTTTATCATAAAATATACTCGTGTAAATAATTCAAATTGCCTTGCATTTTCCGTCATGTATCGAAATATAGTTTATACATGACACATTGATGTTATCAACCACAACCATATATATTAACAATCTGAGACTGAAGCGGTCATTGGAACAGGATGTTGACATATATGTTATCGCGGTAAGGTTTCCAAGCAAGCTTATAAATGTTCAATAATTTATTAAAATCCTCTGTTTGGATGCAGAAAAAATGGTGATTTTTTTAAAAGAGAAAACATAAAGAAAAATAATGTGTTTCAAGTGTATTTTGTGTTGATTGAGGATAAAAACTGTGAAAAATGTCTCATAATATTTATACAGAAATTGAAACTCATCGATCAAATGCTAAGTTTTTTCTTCCTTTATTTTGTTAATTCGTTTGGTATTATCTTAATTCATCGCTTTGTTTTTTCAGTGTTTTAAAAAACTCATTAATTAGTTTAAGATGCAACCTCTGACTCATCATCTCTTATATTAACTTGTACTACTAATTGAACACTCCATCATTAGATTTGGCTGCTAAGCTTTTGATATTTTATCTGCACACATCATTAGGGATGCACAAAATACACCCGGACCGGACCGGTATCGGGTCGGTCCTCGGGTTATATAATTTGAAAATTCCGGGTTTCGGGTCGGTCTCGATCCAGACAGGATTAACTCGGTCCGGTCAAGTCTGGATCGGATTATTTATAATATTAAATAATAATATATTTTAATCAAAAAAATTGAATAATAAAATATATTTATTGTTAATCTAACTTCATACCGCTAGGCTAATATGACTTCTTTATCCACTTCTTATATAGTTAATATATAATAATAATAATATTTTAATTAAAATTTAAAACTTAAATATAATAGAAAATTAGAAATCGGGTTTCTCGGTCCGACCCGGGACCGGACCGGATTTAACCCGGACCGAATAGTTTCAGTCTGGTCCGATCCTCGGTCCAATATTTCATGAGATTTCGGATCATCGGGTCGATCCGGACCGATCTAATCCGGTCCGGATCGGATGTGCATCCCTACACATCATTAATACTAAAATAAACATCTTTCACTTTCTTATTATACATAAATTAATATTATCATATAATGATCAAATTGTAGCATGGTCAGTGTTAAGACATATATTTATCCATTTTTGTGGAAACAACTTAATCATGCATGCGTCAAGAAATTAATCAATTACATTTTCCAATAAGTGGTTGTTGATAAATGACATAGTTTTGTTCGTTTAGCATAAAAATAAACTCACGTAAATGATACAAATTGTCTTTCACCTTCCTTCATAATTTCAATATACATTGTTAAACATGACATGACTGATCAAGGGATGGTGGCTAATGAGGTTTTGAGAAAAGGGTTGATCCTGAGGTTCTGAAATCATTGCATTGCATTGCATGTGGTTGTGTTTAGTGGTGCTCAATTTGACGTGCCCGATACATCGTTAAATATCAAGCGTAAATGTTTATCAATCATGAATGTTAACAATCTGAGGCGTTGACGTGTTAATATATGAAGCTATATATTTGAAGAACTCTCATTGACATTATGAAGTAGATATGTTTTGTAGTGTTATAGGCGTATAATCATATAATAAAAAATCACTATTATAATATCTAAGTAAAATTTTACTTTTTAATTTTACGTCAGTTTAAGCATACTGTGTCAGTTGAGAACATACAAGCATATTGTTGTAAGATTGAATTAAATTCCAATTTAGTGAAAACAGTAACAAAAATTAAAAATACAAGGTTGAAAAATAAAAACGTATAACACAATGATTGTCGGTGCATGGGAACCATACATTACATACAACAACAAGCTGAGTACAAAGATTGAAAAGAACTAACGAAAGATATGGACAAAACAGAGAGACGTTATATGATGTATACAAATATTTTGAGATATGTTTCATAATGTCAATGATAGATTTGCCCGCTATCCGCGATCACCACGGTGCCCAAGGGTATGTGAGGATCAAGGGGGAAGGCGTTAGTAATTGCATGCACCACGTTCATACCTTCTATAACTTTTCCAATCAAAACTGCATTCGTAATTGTATCCAAATGGGAATTCAGTCTCGTATTAATAAAGAAAGAACCTTCCACATTGTATGGGAATCCATCCAACATTGTTACATCCCCAGGGCCAATGTGCTCCCTGATCAAGTTTTCCCCTGGTTCAATACCTCCATAAATTGAATCAACTTCATTTCTGTTTCTTCTACTGATGTCACCTCCGGCAATGAAATAGTTACGGTCTGAGTGACTTATCGATGTTCCTTTATAATGAAGAAGTTTTCCGGATGAGCTGACACCCTTCTCACCGGTGCATAATGAACGAAATACCTCAACTTTGCGATAAGTTGTATCTGCGTAAAGCTCCGTCACAATACGACCAGTAGGCACACCACGTATTGATATGTCAAAGAAGACTCTTGGATTCTTAACAATGAGATTTTCTACTTCTTGTTTTTTGTTTCCACTTATAACTTCTTCCTGCTTTGCTTTGCTTTCTTTTAGTTCATTTTCCAACTTTTGTTTATCTTTCTTCAGTTCCAAGTTGTCTGTTTCAAGGCGTCGACTCTCTGTTTCACTTTTTTCCTTCTCGACTTCCACTTTCAATTTGTCCTTCTCCATTTCGCTTACTGCTTTCTGGAGTGTTAAGTTTTCAGACTGCAATTTCGCGTATTCTTCCTCAATGCCTGAACTAGAAGACTTCCCCTTAACTCCCGCGTTAATGCTGGCTGTAGCAGTCTCCATCTGAGTTTTGGCATCTTCTAACTTACTCTTAGCATTATTTAGTTGTTTTGTGGCTGAAGTGAATCTCCTATTTGCTGCTTCAAGACTTGTTTTAGCAGCATCAAGTAGCATATTGTTGATGTTCGTTTCAGCTTTAGCAGCCTCTAACTGATTACGTGCAATCTCCAATTCATTTATGGCTTCTTCCAATTCGAACTTGGCATCTTCGAGTTGAGTCTGAGCAGCCTTCAACTTGATTTGTGCAAGTCTAAGTTGACTCTTCTCATCATCTAACTGCACTCGTTCTGCCTCCAACTTGACTTGTGCAACTCTAAGTTGACTCCTCATCATCTAACTGCACTCGTTCTGCCTCCAACTTGACTTGTGCAACTCTAAGTTGAGTATTTTCATCCTCTAACCGCACTCGCTCTGCTTCCAACTTAATTTTTGTTGCTTCCAGTTCCTTTTTGCAATCACAAGCCGTAGATGAGGATCCCGCTTTTGTGAGTTTCCATCGCAACTTGTCTGCTTTGAATTCAAGCTTAGCAGATTCCAAATCCAACCTATCAACCTCCATACGCTCCATCTCATTCTCCATTTCCTCCGTGTGTATGCATTTAGTCATTTTCTAGTTGTCCGGCCAAGTTTTTGCTCTGGAAACGTACTTTGTGTAGATTGAGGATGAAAAATATGAATCGTGTCTGTCAATGTTTGTAAGGAACCCAAAAAGACGTGTAGGTTGTTAAACTATCATTCTAAAAAGTCAACTGAATGATTCAACTAGACTTAGCTTTATTGAGGTTGTATTATGTAGAACTTCCCTTTTCATGGATCCATGAATCCTCTTTGCAGCCGTTGATTGCATTTTTTGTGTGCACTAAATTGCTCCACGTAATTGCACATGACAAATGCACACGTGTTATGCACATAACAAATGCACACGTGAGTAGCACATGCTTCATTAATGCGCTGGCGCAATCTGGTGCAGACAAAAAAATGCAAAGAGGGATTCATGGATCCATGAAAAGAGGATTCCACATGATACTTTCCCTAGCTTTATAATACGTAATATTGCCTTGCAACTTGTTCATTTAATATTCAAAATGATTTAATAGAACAACCAAATTGGCAAATTGTACTAGTTTATACATTTTTGTAGATCCATTCTTTTTGGATGATATTTAATAAAAATAGATCTCAACTATCAAAATAGAATATGCCTAAAATTATATATAAACAACTTTAGGATATGGTTCTAGGAGGATCATTAATTTTTTGTGAGACGGAGAGACATCATCTCGTCCGTTGATTTCTATTAATCTAACGATTGATATTAATAACCGTCACTCTCAACCACCCTTGCATTTTGCAAATCTAACTATCCAATTTAATCAAAAACCAACTTTAATCTCAACCGCAAGATCAAACAAATCAACGATTGAGATGATGTCCCTCTGTCTCACTAAAATTACACGTCTCTCTAGAACTTAACCCAACAACTTTAGTAGTCATTTTTAATACAAAAGTTTAACAAATTGATGCTCACCACCATCAATCTGAGGTGACGTCTTTTTATATGAATTTTACAACGGTTGACAAATTGAGTACGTGTTACGTGCCAGATCATGCTATAAACATGGGCCAGTAATGGGCTTTAACTAATGGGCCTGAATTGAGCTCTGATTATTAGCCCAACAACTCAAGCTATAATATTGGATGTAGAGATAAGGACTGTAATTATTTTAAGTTTATTAAATATAATCATTAACTTAATTAAAAGTAGTTAAACCAAACCCATGTGAAAGTCTGACTTTCTTGCTAACCTTTACAAAGTTCTTGCTAATCTACTGATTAGTAAGATTCCATTTGATTAAGTAATTTGGTGTAATGATAGATAGTACAGAGAGAGTCAATTGTATAATATACAGCTAGATTCCATTTTCTCAAACTTTTTTCTTAATTTTTCTATTGTTGCAAACTCAGGGCTCAATGCAAGAAGCTCTCTAAAGTGAAGTTAGGGTTCACTAGCCTCTCCCACTCCCTTTTCCTTTTGTTATACTCATTTTCACTAAAATGTACAAACTCAATTTGACTTATAGGAAATTAACAACTAAATGCCATTTAAAATTGGAGTTTTGGGCAGAGTGCAGATAAAAAATAGTAATTAATTTGCTTGTTAGTGTAATGAGAATAGGGTTAGTGCAACATATGCTTGGCATTCAGCGAAGATTCCCTCTTGCATTTACCGCATATTTCTCCATCACCTTGTTTTTTTATTGTTTTAAATTTATACTAAAAAAAGACCTTGTTACATTTTCGAGACTGTCAATTATATTTTTGATTAAATAATATCGGTTTCGAAATCATCAACTCATTAATATCATGTTAATCACAAAATCAACAACCAGAGATAATTATTTATAGCAAATAATTTGGGTTACAAAATCGTTAAATATAATAATTATTATTATTAATATTTTCCGATTTTCATTCTTCAAATTCCGAGACAGACACACTTGGTGAGGTGTTGCTGTGCTGTTCTTTTTGAGGAAAACAATGCAAACACACATGTAATGTAGTGTGTTGTTGTTCATCATCCTCAGTTTCCTTTTCCCCATTTTTGAAATTCAAACCCAACTCTCTCGATCCTCCCAAACCCACCAACTATTCTAATTACACGGAACACAACCCCGAGGCGGAGAAAATGGTGTCACTAATTGCAACTCCAACTCACTTTAATTACAATTCAATCTCCATTCACTTCGATGCAAATCAACACTTGCTTAATCCACACCCACCGAAATACCGATGCAATTGGGATTCACAACTCTCTGTTTGCAATGCCGATGAAGTTCTTGTTTTTCTGCTTCCTATTTACATTCCTTATTAACCCTTTTTGTATCACAGTCTCTGGTGCTGCTTACAGCTCTGAAGTTTCGGTTTTGGTTTCATGGGTGGGTGAAAGATCTCATCTTTTCAAGGATTGGAATAAGGATGACTCCAGTCCTTGTAAGTGGAGTTATGTTGAGTGTTCTGTTGATGGGTTTGTGAGTGGGATTGAGATTCAGTTTGTTGAGTTGAATCTTCCTTTTCCTGCTGGATTCTCATCATTGTTGCATCTTCAGAGTCTGATTTTATCTGGGTGTAATTTGACTGGAAATGTGCCTGATAGTGTTGGGGAGTTTGCTGCACTCCAAGTGTTTGATGTAAGTTCTAATAGTATTGTTGGTTCTATTCCTGCTGCTATTGGAAAGCTTAAGAATCTGCAGGAATTGGATTTGAGCTCTAATAAGATTACTGGGAGGATTCCTGTGGAGATTGGGGATTGTGTGAGTCTTAAAAAGTTGGTTTTGTTTGATAACTTTTTGAGTGGGGAGCTGCCAGTGGAGTTGGGGAATTTGTTGATTTAGAGGTGTTGAGGGCTGGAGGGAACACTGACATATCTGGGAATATTCCATCTGAGATTGGTAACTGTCGGAATCTACAAGTTTTGGGTCTGGCGGATACTAAAGTGTCTGGTGCTATTCCGGCTTCAATAGGCAAGTTGAATAAGCTTCAGACTTTGTCCATTTATACAGCATTGCTGTATGGTGAGATCCCACCAGAGATTGGCAACTGTTCTGAGCTTGTAGAGTTATTCTTGTATCAGAATAGTCTTTCAGGCTCCCTTCCATCACAGCTTGGGCAACTTAAAAAGCTCGAGAAGTTGCTGTTGTGGCAAAACAATTTTGTCGGAACTATACCTGAGGAGATTGGAGGCTGCACGAGCTTAAAGACGATTGATTTGTCACTGAACTCTATCTCTGGCAGCATCCCTTTGTCATTTGGCAACTTGATTAATCTTGAAGAGTTAATGCTTAGTAGCAACAATATTTCTGGTTCAATCCCCTCAGTCCTCGCCAATGCTACGAATCTCGTTCAACTACAGCTCGATACTAATCAAATTTCCGGATCCATTCCACCAGAGCTAGGAATGTTGACAGGACTGACAGTGTTCTTTGCATGGAATAACAAGTTAATCGGTAATATTCCTACACATTATCTGGTTGTAAGAGCTTGCAAGCTTTAGATTTGTCGCATAACTCGCTTACTGGAAGCTTACCAAGTGGAATATTTCAGCTTCAAAATCTGACTAAACTGCTGCTCATATCAAATGAGATCTCGGGTTCCATCCCTCCTGAAATCGGTAGCTGTTCATCTCTTATTAGATTGAGGCTAGTTGGCAACAAAATCAATGGGGCAATCCCAAGAGAAATTGGGTTTCTTGGGAAATTGGTCTTCCTTGACCTCTCAGAAAATCGGCTCGTTGGTCCAATTCCTGATGAATTAGGCAATTGCACTGCATTGCAGATGTTGAACCTGAGAGACAATACACTTGGAGGTACTCTTCCCAATTCATTCTCAGTCCTCCACAGGCTGCAAGTATTGGATATATCAACAAATCAAATAGCAGGTCAGATTCCAAGCGGCTTGGGTAATCTGCGTATGCTTAATAGACTTGATCTCAGCAAAAATCTTCTTTCTGGACCAATCCCATTGACTCTTGGTTCATGTTCAGGCCTTGAGTTGCTTGATCTGAGCAACAATAAGCTCTCAGGGAGCATTCCATCGGAACTTTTTGGGCTTGAGGGTCTTGACATTGCTCTTAATTTGAGCTGCAATGAGCTAACCGGAACAATCTCACCTCAAATGGTTCATCTTAGCAAGCTATCTGTTCTTGATGTTTCTCATAATAAGCTTGAAGGTGACCTTTTGGTTTTCTCGCAACTCAGCAACCTTGTATCTCTAAATGTTTCGTACAACAATTTTAGTGGATACCTTCCAGACACCAAATTATTTAGACAAATATCTGCACGAGAGCTGGAAGGAAACAAAGGATTGTGTTCTTCAACTAGCGGTTCATGCTTCAAAGGCGCAGGTTCAGAAGTGGGTGTAGAATATCACAGATGGTCAAAAAGATTTAAAGTGGCCATGACATTGCTTGTATTGCTCACTGCTCTCATGGCAATTGTTGGCGTATTTATAGCTCTTAGAACACGTAAGGGGTTAAAAAAATATGATGATTCTGAGTCGGGACATGGCTCATTTCCTTGGCAGTTAACTCCTTTCCAGAAGATCAGTTTCTCAGTTGAGCATGTACTGAAATGCTTAGTGGAGTCCAATGTGATTGGGAAAGGATGCTCTGGAGTTGTTTACCGGGCTGATCTTGGGAATGGAGAGGTCATAGCTGTAAAAAAGCTTTGGCCGGCATCTATGGCTGCTGGCTACAGCTATCAAGAGAAAAACACCGGCGTTCGTGATTCATTCTCAGCTGAGCTGAAAACACTAGGATCCATCCGTCACAAGAATATCGTAAAATTTCTTGGTTGCTGTTGGAATAAAAATACCAGACTGCTGATGTATGAATACATGCAGAATGGCAGCCTAGGGCGGATTCTTCACGAAAGGGATAATAGCAATGGATGTCTAGAGTGGAACTTGAGGTATCAGATCATACTGGGAGCTGCACAGGGCTTAGCTTACTTGCACCATGACTGTGTTCCACCAATTGTTCACAGAGACATCAAGGCAAATAATATCCTCATTGGCCTCCATTTTGAGCCTTACATTGCAGATTTTGGACTTGCCAAGATGGTTGATGATAGAGAGTACGCAAAGTCCTCAAACACCCTCGCAGGTTCTTATGGTTACATCGCACCAGGTAAACTACAAACCCTTCAAATCATTACCTCTAAGATAGTTATGTTTGCCATGCATGTTATACAGTACATAACATACGAGTGTCCTTATCTAGCATTGTAACTTGTTTGTAATTAGGCGTGTAGTTTCGTCTTCACATTATATTGATATCATGTGTGGCAGAGTATGGATACAGCATGAAGATCACGGAAAAGAGTGATGTATACAGCTACGGCGTGGTAGTGCTGGAAGTATTGACAGGCAAGCAGCCAATTGATCCAACAATACCAGATGGCTTGCACATAGTAGACTGGGTGAGACAAAAACAATGGAGAGGCAACACCGAAGTACTAGATGAGTTCTTACAAGTACGTCCAGAATCAGAAATAGAGGAAATGATGCAGACTCTAGGAGTAGCAATCTTATGCGTCAACCCAAACCCAGATGACCGCCCCACCATGAAGGATGTCGCAGCAATGTTAAAGGAAATCAGAGAAGACAAGCTTGAAGATCAATGCAACAAGGTTGATGGACAGTTGAAAAGCTCCGCTCAAGGCTATAGCAAAAGCAGCTCGTCAAGTGGAGGACCATCGTCCGCAACCCATTACCAGCAGCAGAAGCAGCTGTTCATTGAAAGCAATAATACAAGCTTCTCCGCTTCTTCATTGCTGAACTCTCCTTAGTAGTCACCAGCCAATAGCTTAAGGTTCAAGTTAAGTGACATGAAAAACTTACTGTTTGCAGATTGTCATGTTCATGTTAGTATTAGCTGCAGCAGAGTAGAGACTAGAGAAGCAATAAAATGACAATTGAATAAATAAGCAATCCAAATTCCAAAGGTCTTGCAAAACCTTAATTCCAATGTTAATAAAAAAACCTTAATTCCAATGACACGTGTCATCACCAGATCTCACAACCCAACAACACATCAGATTTACATTCATTCCCAATCTCCTCCCCCAAAATATGACATTGCTTGGAATCTCTCTTCGCCCAACTTCCTCAACTTTCAATCTTCTCAATCTAAAATTCACCGACCCACGTCGCGCTTTCACATCCCTCCGCCACTTCACGCTCCGCAGACTCAGACCCACGTCGTATCTCTACCGTCCCGAGTGTGGAAGTAGTGAATTGAAGATAAAGTTTCGAGCTTTACACGTTTCTGGAATTGTCCCATCCTTTACTTTGAGACCCAGTTGCTTGAATCGTCACTGTTTGAAGTGTCTGGCGATGGCGGATAAAAGAACCCTAAATTCTGATACGGAGGCGTCTTCTCATCATAAGTTTAGTAATCGTCTGGCGTCTGAGCATAGCCCTTATTTACTTCAACACGCTCATAATCCTGTATGTGCAATTTACAACGTTTGATTGTGTGGTCTATAAAGATATGATCTTGTTTGTGAATTGTTTGAATTGTTTGAATTGGGGATTTGCTGTTTTTAGGTTGATTGGTATCCTTGGGGTGAGGAAGCATTCAAGGAAGCCCAAAGACGAGATGTACCCATTTTCTTATCAAGTAGGTTATGTAATGAGTCCTATTCAGTTTGATTTTGATGGTGGATTTTGAGAAATTACTGATGAGGTTGATTTTGGTGTTATTTGTGGGCAATTTATTGGTGAAGTTGGATACAGCACATGTCACTGGTGAGGCTTTGTATTGTGCATAACTGGTTTGTCATTGCGTGTGGTTTAGTAGTTGAGAGATGATTTGTTGAGGTTGTTGTAGGTGTCATGTAATGGAGGTCGAATCTTTTGAGGATGAAGGAGTTGCTAAATTGTTGAATGATGGGTTTGTCAGCATCAAGGTATGAATCTTAAGTGCTTTTGTCAGGTTGCATTATGGGAATTCGTATTATGAGTTTGGCTGATTAAGTATGCAAAACAGGTTGATCGAGAAGAAAGGCCAGATGTGGATAAGGTAAAAGCGTTACTAGAGTTTGGCCTAATAAATTGGATGTGTAATGGTTATTTCATAAACATGGGACTTTTTGAGTTTAATGTCTGAAAGGGCTTGAAGGGCTGGCAGGCCGCTTAGAAGATTATGAATATTTTTGTGGTTGATGCATCTAGGTATATATGACTTATGTGCAAGCTTTATATGGTGGTGGCGGCTGGCCCTTGAGTGTTTTCCTCTCTCCAGATTTGAAGCCTCTGATGGGTGGAACATTTTCCTCCCGATGATAAATATGGAAGACCGGGATTCAAAACTATCCTTAGGTGACCAGTGTTGCCGCCTTTTGTAGTTGGTTATTATTTTTTCATACGGATATGGTTGTCATTATATATTTATGAAGTTAAATGCTTTTGTGGTGGCTTTACATTCAGGAAGGTGAAAGATGCATGGGATACCAAGAGAGAAACACTTGTAAAGAGCGGATCATTTGCAATTGAACAACTTTCGGAGGCACTTTCAAAAGCTGCGTTATCCAATAAAGTCTCGGATGAGCTTCCAGAGACAGCCCTACGTCTATGTGCGGAACAGGTATAACTCAATTAGTTAGGGCATCTTATGTATCTTCTTCTTGCAATGCAAAATCTTTTTGCGGCGTGGTAGTCATATGCATGTTTTCATCTTGAAGCTCTCTTCGAGTTATGATCCTGAACATGGTGGATTTGGTACTGCGCCTAAATTCCCTCGACCAGTTGAAGTGCAACTAATGCTGTATTGGTCAAAAAAGCTAAATGAAGCTGGAAAAACCAGTGAAGCGAATAATAGTTTAGATATGGTTTACTCAACCCTTAAATATATGGCACGGGGAGGTATTCACGATCATGTCGGTGGTGGATTTCACAGATACAGTGTTGATGAATGTTGGCACGGTGGGTTTATAAAAGTTCTATAGCTTTGGGTATAAGACAATATCCATTCACGTAGGCAGGCTTTCTAGTTATTTTCTATTTTAACACTGTTTGATGAATTTGATTAAATGGATAAATTTTTATGCTCATCTTTAATTGCAGTTCCGCATTTTGAGAAAATGTTGTACGACCAGGGACAGTTAGTCAATGTTTATTTGGATGCTTTCTCTATTACAAAAGACTTGTTCTATGCGTGCGTCTCTCGTGACATTCTGGACTATTTAAGAAGAGACATGATAGGTCCAGACGGCGAGATTTTTTCAGCAGAGGATGCAGACAGTTCTGAGCATGAGGGCGCAACAAGGAAAAAAGAAGGGGCCTTTTATGTCTGGACTAGTGACGAGGTTTATTATACATTTCAGCTCAGTATTGGTGAATTTCATTGCTGTTGGTGTTTTATCTATTCAAATCTTTTTTTAGATTGAGGATATACTTGGTGAACATGCTGCTTTGTTCAAGGATCATTACTACGTTAAAAGTTCTGGCAACTGTGACTTGTCAAGAATGAGTGACCCACACCAAGAGTTTAAAGGGAAAAATGTGCTGATAGAACGGAATGACTACGCTGCAACGGCATCGAAGTTTGGCATGAGTGAGGAAAACTTAGCTAATATTCTTGGAAAATGTCGGAAGAAGCTTTTTGATGTCAGGGCTACTCGACCAAGACCACATTTAGATGACAAGGTACTGCTAGTTAGCTTTTCTGTCAGTATTCCCTTCGGATTTACAGCTGATCATTTTCTGGCCAGGTCATCGTATCATGGAATGGACTCGCAATTTCTTCTTTCGCTAGGGCTTCTAATATTCTTCTGCATGAGGAAGCAGGGTCAGAGTTCTACTTTCCAGTCACGGGTTGTAATGTATGCCTCTTTTTTGTGCAACAACTTTTTTGATATGTGTGTTGATGGTAGTTATTCTTCACACTCGTCTTTTATTTCAGCCCAAGGAATACATGGAGGTTGCGGAAAAGGCAGCCTCTTTTATCAGGAACCAGCTTTACAATGACCAGACTCGCAGACTTCAGCACAGTTTCAGGAATGGCCCTGCTAAGGCTCCTGGGTTTCTAGATGATTATGCCTTCCTCATATCTGGCTTGCTTGACATTTACGAGTTTGGAGGTGATGTCAAGTGGCTTGTTTGGGCTATTGAGTTGCAAGATATGCAGGCAAGAACGACTTTCCTATTTCTTTCACGTTATTTTCATTCTCGTCTGACTTGTCCGCCATCCATGTTTTTCAGGATGAGCTTTTTCTGGATAGAGAAGGCGGTGGTTATTACAATACCCCAGGTGAAGACCCTTCAGTCTTACTGCGAGTCAAGGAAGACCATGATGGGGCTGAGCCATCCGGCAACTCTGTTGCAGCTATCAACCTGGTTAGATTAGCTTCCCTGGTCACAGGAATCAGATCAGAGAACTATAGAAAGAACGCAGAGCATCTTCTGGTATTTTCTCGTCAGCACTATTTCAGTTCGTTCTTGCAACCATGTCTCTAATGCATCTTCTATGTCGCAACAGGCTGTCTTTGAGACAAGACTAAAGGATGCTGCAGTGGCTGTGCCATTGATGTGCTGCGCAGCAGACATGCTATTTGTACCTTCTCATAAACAAATTGTCCTAGTAGGGAATAAACCTCTCAAGACTTCCTTACCATGCTTTCCACAGTCCATGCCACCTACGAACCCAACAAAACGGTTAGCCATTCCTCTTCTCCAACTCAAACTATTGTTACCATCTTGTTTCATTTCAACCCACATATAACCCACATAACCTAGCCAAAGTTCCACATTGTTCCATGCAGGTGATTCACATTGATCCAACAAACACAGAAGACATGAAATTCTGGGAATCCCACGACAGCAACATTGCTCTCATGGCCAAGAACAACTACACCCCAGACAAGACAGTAGCTCTAGTCTGCCAGAACTTCACTTGCAGTCCTCCCGTCCGCGATGCCAAATCCCTTCAAGCTCTTCTAGCCAAGAAAAGCTAAACCTCTTCCCTGTAATCACATCTCCATCAGATAAAACTACACTGTAAATTTTGAGTCATCTTGTATGCCAAAATAAGTTTGTAAAGTACAAGGTTTTGGTGTTTGAATGATTGCATTTAATCAATGTTGTCTAATTCTAAATATTTAACAGATGAGGGGTAAAAACGTGAATGTCAGAACATGCATTTATTGTAATTACTGAAACCAAAGGGGTCCATTTGCAATAAATGAAACTTTAGCTTGATTCGGAAACAAGGTTTTGCTTGGCTTGATCATCATTATCCGGTAGCTCATTCCAGATACAATCCAACACGACATCTAAACAGAATGACGTCATCAATGGCGACCCTCTCATCACCTCCTTCTCCTCCCTGGTCAAATCCAAACCCTAATCCAACCTCTCCCTCCTCTGACTCCGATCCCAATTCAACCATCACTCTACCCGATCACAACAACGACAAAACCAACACCGTCGATCGTGAATCGAATTCAGCAACCATGACGTACCACAACAACGCGGACGTACCGAAGTTGCTTCACGTAGGCTTCAATCAAGACATCGGTTGCTTTTCTGTTGGCACGAGCAACGGATTTCGAATCCACAACACCGATCCGTACAGGGAGATATTTAGAAGAGAATTTGAAGGCGTGAGTGGAAACGGCGGTGGAATTGGTTACGTTGAGATGTTGTTTAGGTGTAATATTTTGGCTTTGGTTGGTGGAGGATCTGATCCGCAGTATCCGGTGAATAAAGTTATGATATGGGATGATCATGCCAGTAGGTGTATTGGTGAATTGTCGTTTAGGTCGGAGGTTAAGGCTGTGAAGCTGCGGAGGGATAGGATTGTGGTGGTGTTGGAGCAGAAGATTTACGTGTATAATTTTGGGGACTTGAAATTGGTGAGTCAGATTGAGACTTTTGCTAATCCGAGAGGGTTGTGTGAGATATCGCACACGGCTGGCTCGTTGGTTTTGGTGTGTCCTGGTTTGGTGAAGGGGCAGATTAGAGTGGAGCATTATGCAACTAAGAGGACTAAGTTTGTGACTGCTCATGATTCTAGAGTTGCATGTTTGGCTATGACTTTGGATGGCCAGTTGATTGCTACTGCCAGTTCTAAAGGGACGCTTGTTAGGATATTTAATGCTGCTGATGGCTCATTGTTGCACGAGGTGAGAAAATTGATTTGCTGTGTTCTTTATGTCAATTTATTTAAGATTGCAAGTTTGGTCTAGTTTAATGAAGTGGACGATTGTCACTGTCTCTAATTTTTCTAGTTTAGAGCAATAGCCTTGGTGGCTGCCCAAGTATGAATGCTGGTTGTGCTGAAATAGGATTGCCTTGTTATTTGAGTTTTTGTGAAATCAGTAAGCTGACTAAGTTATGAATTTACAGTCGACGGCGTTTCGATTTCACCACTGGTGTTGGATAATTGTATGAGGTGTGAGTTTAGTTGTGTGAACATTCCTGAAAGTGTTACCTTTTGAAACATGCTGTTGGATCTTTAATGCTGCTGATGACCCTTTGTCTTTGTTGCACAAGTTGAGGAAATTGATGTGTTCTCTTTCCAGTTATATTATGATTGCATATTTTGTCTAGTTTAATTAAGTAGACGATGATCATTGTCTACTCTATATCACTGGTTCTACTTTAGAGCAGTTGCATTGGTGCCCAGGTGATGTGGTGTGCTGGAAGAGTGTTGCCTCGTTATTTGAGTTAATTTTGAAATCATTAAGCTGACTAAGTTATGGATTTGTGGTCACTGCATTTCAAATTTACCATTGGTGTTGAATGATTGTGAGTTGTGTTGTTTGACCATCTCATAAAAATGTGACATTTTAAAAATAATATTGCTAAAGAATTTAATTTGATATATCGTTGTAGTAAAGGCTGTTCTGTTTAATATGAGATATTGAGATGAATGTGGTATATCATTTTTTAAAATCTCTTGTAGGTGAGAAGGGGTGCAGATAGGGCTGAAATTTACAGTTTGGCATTTTCGTCAACTGCTCAGTGGCTCGCTGTGTCAAGTGACAAGGGCACTGTCCATGTTTTTAATCTTAACTCAGACTCCGGATCTCCAAGGGGAGGGAGAAGTGATCAACGATCTGGTGCTCTGTCTCCCAGGGCTCCTCTTTCGTTCATCAAGGGTAAGTTTTTCCTTTTATCTGCTCCATCTGAGGGCTTAGAACTGCAACTGCACATTTAAATCCCTCTACACATGATTAGTTTAAACCCTAAAATAAGCTTAGGACCCCAAATCAAAGTTGATACATTTTATGCAAATTGTTCGATGGGGTCAAAACATTCATCGTGTCATGTCCTTGCTTATGCTTGTACTTGCAGGGGTGTTGCCAAAGTATTTTAATTCCGAGTGGTCTGTGGCTCAGTTTCACTTGGTTGAAGGGATGCAATACATAATTGCATTTGGTCATCGAAAGAATACAGTGATTATTGTTGGCATGGATGGAAGGTAACAATCTAATATCATCAACACCATATAAAAACTCTAGTAGATCAAAGGGCATGTTTTCTTGAATCTAATCTAGCACAACTGAGTTATACATAGTAGAAGAGTGTATGTAGTATTAAAACTTTAATTCATGAGTTCTGGTTTTCAATTGCCCCTCCATTAAGCTCGGGGACTCCAGTGTTGAACTTGACTTAAATTTGCCACTGACTTTTTAGACTTTAATCTTTTGACGCGGAGGAAAAGATGATGTTTTCTTTTTATTGATGTGCAATGTCTTTTCTGAATGTGGAATCCTTTTACTAAGAGTCTCATCTTTTCTTGTCCTTGGTTGCAGCTTTTATCGATGCGAGTTTGATCCCGTGAATGGTGGAGAAATGACTCAGCTAGAATACCACAACTTTCTCAAACCAGAAGAATCATTCTGATGCAAATTACTGTTGTTCTTTGTGTTGATATGATAATATTTCTTGGTTTTCCAAATGGGTACATATGTAAATAATCAGCACCTTTCCTCTCTACATTTACCATATCAGCCAATATATTTATATTATGCAGCCATTTCCGCAAATGTGCTAAGACATGCACAGCGGCAAATTATTTTTAAAAATCAAGCTGCTGGTTTTCCTCCCTCATTTTCCCAGCTAGTTTTACTTCTTCTGCAGGCATGTTGTGTTTAATTTTTGCCATTGCTTCTTGTCCATTTATTTACAGTCTATGATTGAAGGAAATATGAAGATAAAACTAAAAACTAGTGAATGTTAACAAACCGGGTTCGAGAGCAGTTGACATGTAAATTTTCATTAGGAAGATTCAAACATGGACAATACTTCAAACATGACTACAGCCAAAGAGAATTCATAAACTGAGACATTCAAATAATAAACAAAAGAATTCATCTCTTCAGCTTAAACACTTCCCACATAATAAATAACACAACTATAGAATTGAAGCACGATTGATCAATTTCAAGTAGCTGTATGCTTACATTAAATATGAGACGAAGCTGTGTCATCCATACCTTGAACAACTTTGGCTGATAGCATAATGTATTGAGATGAGTGAGGCTAAGAGTATGATGATACTTTGGTGGCTTTGAAAGCTGGATGAAGTAGTCCGAGTTCATCCTTGACTTCTAGAGGGTTACTTGTCTCATTCCTTATTCTTTTAACTCTTCTACTGGCTAATGACTTGTGCTCAAACCCATACATTTGAAGTATCTGATTGTCACCGAAATTGTAAGCTCTGTCCATCTGTCTCAGGCATCTCTCAACTGGATAATCACCAAACTTCCCACAAGGCTTGCAACCGACAAAATGAGTAACTAATGGCCATCTGTGGTCACCAAATCCAGGATGATAGTTTTGGATCATTTCTTCGTACTTGTCCACTAATATACCCCAATATCCGTGCAAGTAATAAGCATTCTCCAAATACACCTTGTTGCCCCACTTTTCCTTCTGCGTGGCCAAAATGTACACCATGGCAGATGATCATCTGCTTCGAAAACCGGCCTGTTCTTGAGCTCTCTAGTAAGAATCTTCCCGCTTCATCCCTAACCTTCCCTTTTGGTCCCATAGGCGCCCAAGTATCCAACAAATCTAACGACCATTGACAATTCCTAAGCAAAAAACTACCAGTATTCAACCCGATCCAATTCTTCTCATCATACACCATCTCATTCCATCCATGCATCACAAAATTATGATCTTTATACCTCTCCCACGGCACCTCAAACGCCATATCAGTAAACATAGCATCACTATCCATCCACCATAAAAACTCAATCTCCGGGTGCGACAACAACAATTTCCTAATCAAGGCAACTTTGCCCAAAACCCCGCCATTTCCGCATCCAACAATGCCATGTTATAAAACACTTCAATCCCATGTAACCTACAATAATCAATCTTATTCTTAATTGACTTCAACAAGTAATGATCACCTACCGGATTCTCACACGGCTTCGGCGAGGAACCGGTCACCAACAATACCTTCGGCTTATTCGGTCCAATAAAGTTACTAAACATCGGATTCTCCTTAAGCCATTCCGCCCGCTGCTCGTCCCAATCAGATATCTTCGGCCCTAAACTATACGCCTTATTCGGATCCGTCTTGTCTTCCGGCCCTTCATCTTTAAACATCTTATTAACATCAAATTCCTTATAATTCTTCGGATCAGATGAAGTCGATGATGCATCCGTCTTGACCTCCTCCAACACCCGATCAGCTCGTTTTCTAGAAGAATACAAATGTTCACGAATCTCAACGAAATCCTGCTCGGGAGTACCAAATTTTCCAGCTCCGATTGTTCCACGTAGGACAACGATCGTCATAACGAGACAGAGGACGGTAACCTTGCAGTGACGCATCGCTCGATTCATCTCCCGAGCGCGCCTCGCGCCCAATACACGCTCAATCATCCCAATCGACTGACCGATCGGTCCAACTGATTTCAGATCTGAAATTCGCGAATCTGGAAAACCCTAGAAATCTGAGATTTGAGTTAGAGCCGGATGACGATGATGTCTGCGACGCGGATTGTGACAGCGTTGTTAAGATTAACAAACTATTTATATGATAATTCGAGATTAATACTATGAATTATGCTGCGGTTGTGTCTTTGGTTAATTTTTGATTAGTTGTTAATTAATCTCATTTACGATTTGCTGATTCACTTGCCGACAGTAATGGTTTATTTTCAATTATATTTAGTGTGTAACGACTAACTATATTTTAAAGTCCGACATTAAGCACGCAGTAGGACCAGGTGGTGGTATGCAGTATGCTATACAGCTATTGACATGCGTTAGTTATGGAACAGAATCCGGATCGGGCACGCAGGTTGTTGTAATTGTTGGGCTTGAATTTGTTTGGGCCGTTTTGGTCTGCTAGGCCCAATAACTAACAAGCTTGTAGGCTGTTGTAACTGTCATCTGGTTTGGAAGAAAAGTTGGGTCGAAGAGAAGAATAGGCTGCTCCCGCTCCCTGGAATTTAATGTGTTTTCTCACTAACCAAACCAAGTGAGGGTTGGTGAAGCACCAAACAAGACTGAAACGTTTGGCTGCACTAAGGGGGTTAGGTGGACATTGGAATTCCCATCATCGGCCTATGTAAAGATTCTTTAAGACTTGCAGATTTTGAATTCAACACTTGTCAGATTGCTCAATATTTGCAAGAATGGAATCAATGGATGACAGCAGCAAAAACTTAGAAACAGCAGAAGATGAACAACAACAACACCAGATGATCATCAGGTCTCCATTTGCCACTGCTTCAATCTCACTTTCACTCTCCACAATCATCACCTCAAAATCCACACTCCTTGCATCAAAGTTTCAATCTTTACACCAAACCCACCAACCAAACATTCTCAAAATCCCAACCCAAGCTTCATCCCTCTCCAACTCCATCTCCTCCCAAACCCTAGCAAACCCAGACCAAAACCCTTCTCATCCAAATCCTCCATATCCACCAACCCTTTTCACCACCCACTTCCCACCAACCCACTGCGACCCTCTGACCCTTCCAACTCCGCCGCAATTCGTCGAACATCCATTGTCTGGTTCCGCAATGACCTCCGCCTACACGACAACGAATGTCTCAACGCCGCGAACAACGACTCCACCTCCATACTCCCACTCTTCTGCTTCGACCCAAAATCATTCAAATCCTCCGCTCCCAGATCCGAAATCATCAACGCCTCATTCTTAATCCAAGCCGTTTCGGACCTCCGTGACAATCTCCGATCTATAGGCTCCGACTTGATCGTCCGAGTCGGCGACCCTAAAACAATTCTTATCGAAATCGCGAAATCCATCGGCGCCGGAGCTGTCTACGCGCATACAGAGATTTCCAAAATCGAAACAGAGTCCGAGCTGGCGATTGAAGCAGCGATGAAAGACGAAGGAATTGAATTCAAATCGTTCTGGGGCAGCACGCTGGTCCATCTCGACGATCTACCTTTCGGTTTGGAGTCAATGCCGACGAGCTTCGACCATTTTCGATCGAAAGTTAGGAGCTTGAAGCCGAGGAATACGATCGCTGCTTTAGAGCAGATGAAAGGGAAGCCGGCGATAGGTGACGTGGACGCCGGAGAGATTCCGGGGTTGAAGGATTTGGGTTTGGGCTCAGCCAATGTGTGTTGTTAATGGGCCGTTTGGAGGCGAGAGTGAGGCCCAAAAAAAGGTGAAAAGTGTTGTGGCCGAGTTTAAAGCTCAGGTGCAAAAGAGTGGGAAGAATGGAGTGGAGACTGTGTTTGGTGCTAATTTTTTGAGCAAGTTGAATCCATGGCTGGCGACAGGGTGCATGTCTGCTAAGGCTGTATTTGAAGAGCTAAAGAATAATGGGAAAGTAGACGGCGGGATGGAAGCTATAACAAACGAGTTAGTGTGGAGGGACTTCTTCAGGTAGACGACATCAACAGTAGATAATTTTATGCGGACTGTGCTCTAATTGGTTTTCATTTTTCTTTCATGTTCACCAGGTTTATTACTAAGAAATGTGCCAATGTGAACCGAAGTGGTGCAGCTCTTGTGTCTGCTGGATATCTTGCTTGAGTTGCGGAATTGAACAAAATGGCTTTTGATGCAGCTTCGTTTGCAACCAAGTTTAAATTTTTTGCTGTATTGAATTTGGTGGAAAATAAAAGAGACAGATTCAGATGTTTGCTTTTCGAGCTTGAACTTCCACCAGAGGTTATCTGTGACTTTCTGATATGCTATTACTGATGATATAAACATGCCATTTACAAACTTACTGGAACATTTTCTGTAAACTTTATAAATGCCAGAAAGGGACTCGGCCACGAAAAATATGAGCCAAAAAACACGAAGTATATGGTTGTCCAGACCTTAAACCTTGTCTTCAACCTTGCTATGTTCCTCAATCAACTGAAGTAGTCTTCCTATTACAAATGAAAAATAGCACCAGCATTGTGCGTGTATACAAACACTCAATTGTGGTATTTTAGCAAGAAACAAATTCAATAAACTAATGAAAGAATAAATCTACTTCCCTACTTTTTACTGCTTTCGGTGTACAACTTTGAGTTTTCCATCTGACATTAAAGGTTGTCTTCGGATGCGAATAGGTGTTGCAATGCTTAATTTTGACTTCTCAGCTGGTGACTGAGTTTTTATAGAACTTGGAATCCTGAAGAGATGGACAAAAGGATAAGTTAGCTCAATGCAATTAATCAATTGTTATTACGACGGAGGAACAGATGAGTTAAGAACTACTAACCTGAGTTTGGACCCCTTTGTTTTTGGAGTAGATGTCACCAGTTTTGATCCAATTACATTGTTTAGGGTGGGTATTTTAGAACCAAATGAACTGGATACGGTACAGGGGATTTTTGGTGCATGATTGTACTGCCAAGGTATATCTTGTTCTGGGGCATCGCTTGTCCCAGCATCATCTGATAACATATTGTACGATTGCTCGTGGCATAGATTAGAAGTGTCTGGAAGATACACCTTTCCAACTTCAGTAACACTGTCTAGTTTGTTAACCATGACTTTGTCCACCCACTCGCCATCAACACCCATCTCTCTATTCTCTATTCATTCTGTCATCACAGGGAAGGACTACCGGTGGCCAAGGGTCAGAAGTGACTACAGGCTCATCAAAATCCAAATGCAGTGCCTTCTTCCTCGACACTGTGGATGGAGAGTTCCATGCCTAATCACCAAAAGATTATTATAATTGGAAACACCAGGAAATGATAATTCACTAAGCTTACTAAAATCAGTTGTGTAAAGAATGAAGCTGACCTCAATATTTCCGACTTCACACATTGGTAGCCTATGGCCTTGCAAATCTCTAGCCGGTTTCTTGGGGTAATACGGTGATGCTTCAGTTGTTCTAATTTTTTCTGTGCTACTACTAGTTGATAAACTTCGAGTTCGTTCTGATTCTTCTTCCTTCTTTAGTAATGCTGCTTTGAGGCTGGCAATCTAAAAGCCAACAACATTTACCATTAGATAATGTAGAAAAACACAGAAAACACTGAATCAGGTAACCAAGAAATATTAGACCTGTTCCTTTAACTCCTTGACTTCTGAATTATCTTTATTAATTTTGGCTGCACCTAAATCTACAGAGGATACACGCTCAGCAAATTTTAATGTGCTAATGGTCTCCGAAACAGCATCAAGCTCAGGGCTGATGTGTACAAACATTAGTGTCTTGGCTTGACCTCCTGCGTATAGTGAATCAAAAAGGTTATAGATCAAGTATAACTGGCCGCATCTTAAACAATTTACAGGAACAAGCTTACCAAGTGAATCTTGGAGCAATTGCGTGAGTTTACTGTTCCGGTATGGAACATGTGGATTCTTTTGGGCAAGGGAAGCGATAACATCACCTAAGGCTGAAAGAGATCTGTTAATGTGTTGAGCCTCTTTCAATCTGTCTCCAGTAACTTCCGATTTATCAACTCGTTCACTACCAGCAAGATCTACCAAGTGCATGCAGCCACGGAGTATAGTGCCAGTGGCTAACTCTCGCCCATGAACATGAACTGTCAAACAACTGAAAAACAAGGGAAATATCGTGAGTGCAATGTCATTTTGAGCTACACGCCATCACGCATTCCATATCAAAACAAACAAGAACCTGTGTGACCGGCTGCTTCGATCGTTTAGAGCTGTAGAACCTACTGCGCGGTTTTTATGTCCAAGGTTCATCAAATAAATGACATCAGAAGTAGATGTTACAGGAACCAGATTGGCATCTGGGACATTGAGCCCTGTCAGAGAACTGTTGCGTATATCTAATGTGTGGAAGGTTAAAGATTTTAAAAGTTACATATTGAGGACGAAGCAAATTAGTTATAAATCTTAAAGCCACGCAGTAAAAATAAGAGGAATACTGCAAAAAAACAAAGGATATCTCTTGTTATTGCTAGATCCATCCATAACAAGAAGATCTCTGACTTGCTCATTATATATTTCCATCATCTGCACAGAAATCTCATAATGGAACATATCCTTTCTTTGCTCGGCAAGGAAAAATAAATCATGCAGTGCCCTGTAGTTTACTCCTTGGTTATGTTCAGTCAGAACCGAAGGGCCAGTCTGGAAACAAACACACAATGTGAAGAGCTGTTTTCCATTGTAAATATAGATGTAAAGTTGTGTCATTTGGAAGTTTACCATTGTAAATGTTTTTCCAGATCCTGTTTGGCCATACGCAAATATACAGACATTGTAGCCATCAAGAGCCGATCGGATAAGTGACTTAGTATCAGCAAATACATCTTCTGTTATAAATTCAAAACATATGGAAGATTCAGAATTCAGTAGGCCAAGTAGTGTAGTATAATAACTTGGAAAATTAACCTACCTTGAGATGCAGCTGGCCCAAATACTTTATTGAAATGAAATGATTTGCGCCCTTTTCCATTATTTGCAAGTGTATTTATAGTGATCACACTTTCATCTATGTGTTCAACACTGCTAAGAGAATTTGTCTGGCCCCCTAAAAATGGTCTGATGCGGCAGTAAACTCTAATGCTCCCTATATATCATGAATCAAACGATAAATCATCATGTCAACATCAGCACCTGTCAATAGAGATAGAACAGTGATGGTGTTTACCCTTAAGGTCCTGCACTTGGTTGAATAATTTACGATTTTCTTCGAGAACTTTATGATACCCGGCAGCAGCATTAGAAAGATTGTGAAAATGCGAACCTGTTTAAGTTGTAAACATCAAACATAACATTGACAAACTTCTATTAAATCAGTTTCATATATCAGATTTACATGAAATTCTTACCAAGATTTTGGAATTCCTCTGTATATTTCATTTGAAGAAATTGAATATCAGATCTTGTTGCTTGAAGGGTGCACTTCAAATCCTGCAATCATACTAGTTCAGAAAAAACGAAGAAAATATTGAAAAGCCTGTTACTGTGCAAAATGTTTAATGGAAAAAGCTGTACCTGGATATAACTTTGCTGCCTATCAATAATATGTTGATGCTTTCAAGAAAATGCTTCTGATACATTCTCATCAGTATGATCCTTGTAACTAAACAAATCTTTACCTTCAGCCTTAATTCAAGCCAAATTAGGGTAATCAGTGTATAAGATAGCATCTCTCAGAGTAATCTCAATTTACAGTTTCAGAAAATCAGTAGCAGTTCTGGGACGGATAGACTTGTACCTTTGCTTCGCTGAAAACTGCCTTCGAAACGGATTTCTTACCCACAACTAGTGCAACATCTTGCAAACCGGCTTTGTTCTTTAATGCAGAAACAAAAAAGAGAGTCGTTAACAGTTTGAAGTTGGCCAACACTCAACAATGACTCGTATAGTATAGAGAGAATTAAAGGACTATTTAAGGGACTAATCTAAACTTACAATTTGAGTATGAAGCTGACTGTTGAGACGATTTTGGATCTCCTCAACAACCTTGGAAAAAAGAGACTCGACAACCTGCAAATATAAAAAATTGACTACACTGAACACAAAAACCTGAAGTAGACTTTGAGATTAATCCAGCTACTAGTGTAAATTGTACCGCTGGAATTTCTTCTGGAGCTTTATCCTTCAATACTGCTCGGGCAAGTAAACCAAAAGGACTTGAAGTGGACTGATCAGGGACATCTGAAGATTTTTCGATAGTTGAGTTGTTCCCGTAAATAGAATTTGCAAAGGGTTCCGAAGTCTTTCGGAAAAACGGTTTGCTTGAAAACGCTGTTTTAACATTGACACTGAATTTCCAAACACCATTTCCACCATTTTTCTTCCATTCATAATAAGACTTGAGAGCTAGTACCGAATTTACAACTCTGGCTACAGTTCCACCCTGTAAACCCAACAAACATGATTTAGACATCTGACCTATCTGCTGCCCAAATAATGTTTGCTATTTTTCCCGGGGCAAAATTAATCAAAAAGTGTATTCTTCTTACTTGTTCCAAATCAGATGCATCAAAGGTGGGAAGTCCCATCTGCTGCATAGCCACAATGCAGTTCCTCACATTTTCAAAATACTGATATGCTGAAAGAGCAGCTCCATCAGGGATCAAAGCTGTATCTTCGGGTGTTTCTACAACCTGAAAAGGAACAAATAAATGATATCAACATGCTCAACGAACACAAACAAAACCCCTACAAAATTAAAGATCAGATGCTTCATCACATATTGTATCATAATATACCTTTGGAACAACTCCAGGTTGAATATGATTCAATACATTACAAAGAATATGTCCACTTCTCAAAGCAAATCTAAACTCTTCAACAGAAGGCTCAGCTGGTAGATCCCTAGCTGTAACCATGTTTCTCAGCCACATGGCTGCTTCATTCCTCCTCAAAGCTGCCACAAGAAACAATCTCCTCTTAAAACATACTAATTAAATTAGGGTTTCTAATTTCAGATCTCACTCTTAAAGACACATCAAGAAGTTAAACAGCCAAATTTCTCAGCGATTTCGAATTACCGGCTTCGCGAGCCTTTCTAGATTCGAAATCAACTCCAGTAGATGAAACACTCCCGTTCGCATTCGAATGCTGTAAAAGCACATCCTCAATTACCGACGCTACAGAAAAAGGCAACGCGTTCTCCATCGAATCAATAAAATTCCTCCAATTCGAATCGGTCGTTAGTTAACTGACTGGCTGGATGGATGGAAGGATGGATGGTCACTTAATTTCGTGTAGTGCCGATTGACGGCGGCCGGCGATCGTCTTAATCTCTCTTCCTTGAGTCGATCAATTGTCGTCTCTGTTCACTGGGTCTTTTTGCCTTTTCTTTATACACTGAATGAACCGAACCTAAACCAGTAAGACTTAACCGAGCCTCTAGGCTCGGCAGAATCACAACCGTTGCATCATCCCTTTTCAAATTTTCTCATATTTAATTATTTTAATAATTCTCATCTATTTGCTACCATAAGGTATTAAGGTTTATATCATTTGGTAGCCGTTGTAGTTTTTTAACTTTTTACAACATTTATTCTTACTACTTTTTCCATAATACTTCTTCATATATCGAAATTTTGAGTGTATTGAGTAGCTTATTAATAATCAACGATCAAGATCGTATCTCATCGTCTTACAAATACTAAATGTAATCGACAATTTTTGTACTATTTCAACAAACCAAATGAGCATTAAGATTGTGGTGATTTTGCACATTTAAATAAGTGGTTAATTTTATACGTACGTGATAGTTAATTAATAAAATAAAACAGAACATGGGACACGAAATTCAGCCGTTTGAACTTTGAAGACATGGGTAGGTGAGTGGGCCTACCGTTATACGGAATTCAAACTATGGCTCGGTTCCGAACGACCCAACACAGCAGACAATAGTGTTTTGATTAACAGTTTTGGTTTTAATTAGTATTGAGCTTTTGGTAATTAACACAGTTGGAAAAGTCGTAAATCGAGTTGTGTCTTGTGGAGTTCATCATTTTGAATATGACTTTACACCACACTATGACACTACTTAAAGGTAAAGATTGATTATATGATATATTTATTTTCATTGCTTTAGAATAAATAAAAAGCAAAACAATGTAATGTGTATCCGTTTTTCAACTAACATGATATTAATCCATT
>QZGG01003028.1:0-28531 GCA_006409495.1 Sedum album
TAAAGCACATTGCACAATTTAAACCCTAAACCCTAAAGTCAAATCAACACTTGAAAAATCATACTTTTCAGAAATCAAAGTCATAGACTCCCAGTAATTCAATTCCTGTCAAATATATATACATAAAATAGCATAATTAGGGCAACGAACACCACCGGCTTGCTTACCTCACTCACTAATTGTGGACCGCGTGATGGGAAATAGAAGCTGACGGAGACAAGGCAAGCCATTACAGCTCGCACGGTGGCCTATCTCTCTTCAAAGTCGCGATTTTCGCGACTCGGGAATTTCAATGTTTTATCTGGTAACTTAAGATTCGATTCTCGCACAAAACGACTTAAACGTTGTCGTTTGCCATCGGAATCGTCACTATTCGACTTGAGTATCAATTGCCTCGAGTCCTTGACGAATATAAATATCATAACGACGCCGTTTTATTCAATCTTTGGTTTTACAGATTCGATAAAACATGTTTTGTTTGACAATCTGCAACTTTCTTCATGTAAATAATTGATTTCAGTTACATAAACTCTTTATGATTGAACTGAAGGTTATCACTGATCTGATGAGAGGCCACATGATCTTCAAAAATGACATTAAGATGTGTCGGCAAGTTTCAGAGGTCTGTCATGTATTTGTCGGGCTTGAACCACAGCGAGAAATCAGTTCCATTCTTTTTTAAGTTCTCAGTTGCTGGAGCAATCCTCTCCAGAAGCTGCACAATGTAATTTTATTGGAATGAAACAAAACGAGTAAATGTATTTGTGTAAAAAAGGACATGTGAAAGGACCTTGTTGTGGATCACATTGTTGGAGACCAATACAGATCTGTCAAATACGCAGAAGCCTTCACCGTCCATACAGCTAACTGTTCCACCTGCCTCTTCAACTATCTGCAAACCAAATTTTCATTTATTGAATATGCTTGAGTTGGATGGAGATTGTGAGTTTTATCGATCCATGAAAGAGAAAATAGTTAACCGGCATGGTAATACCAGAACTCCAGCAGCCATGTCCCATGGTTTAAGGCGATATTCCCAATAGGCTTCAACAATCCCTAGTGCTACATGGCACATATCTACTGCGGCTGCGCCAAGCCTTCTTACACCCTAAAAAGAATAAGTACACTCAAATATTTATTTCATCGTAAGTACACAAATGAGAATGCCACAAAGACTGAAAATAAAAGAAAATATAAGGATCATACCCTGCTGACATCGGTGAACTGTTTGAACAATTCAATGTTGGTGGCCCAAGCATCATCATGCTCATACCCGAATCCAGTCACAAGAAGTGACCGCTCAACCTAGTCATTGATTCACCAGTCCGTCAGTCATGTGTTAATTACAGAAGAAAAATTCCACCGAGTAGCCACTGAAATGTTTATGTGTGTTTCCATCGCTATTCATAGCAATCATGAGTGAAGGGTAGGATTGGAAGCTTATAAAGTGAAAGACAGTGATAACCCAGATTCTGATTCTACTATAGAATTAGTTATGATGAGACTACTTGGACAATCAGTTTACCTGATCGGTCTGACTGACATGAATCCTTTGGCCGTTGCAAAATGCTCCACCTCCTGATGAGCATTCACGAGCAGTTAGCTTTATGTAACAGGTTGTTCAGTGAAAAAGCGATCTATTAGGTAACCATAGAACAATCAGTTACCGGAAGTTGCAGAAAACAAGCGGGTATTCCAACACATAGGCCCACCAACAAACTCAACCTACAAACATTTAACACCATATTATACTCAATAAAGCTTATAAAAACACAGGGAAAGTAAGCAATCACACGTTGCTCTTTCTCTCGGAGCGAAAGTTGATGTATATCAACAATTACCACTGACGCAGCTGCTGGCTTTCCTCTATATAAAACACCCACCGAAACAGCAAAGCTGGGATAGCAATGTGCAAAATTCGTAGTTCCATCTAAAGATTGAAACATAAGACTATCTCAACAATATCAAACCTAAGGGAAAATGCTGATTTGCGATTACCCTAAAGCGCAAGTATGAAAAGTGCATATTGAGAGGATGAAAGTATACCTAAGGGATCGATGCACCAGAGGTAATCAGAAGATGCATCCCCTATCAATCCTCCTTCCTCTCCAAGAATTAGATGATCGCCAAAATTCTTCCTCACCACCTCAAGAATAGCCTCCTCGCTCATTTTATCTGTACTGAACATCTCAACTCTTCAATCACACATAACATGTATCAAACAAAACTTACAAAATTTGACATTACAAAAATATAAAATTCGATACAAAGAATGTAGCAAAGAGATACATAAATGTTCTTACTCTGTCACCAAATCTGTTAAGCCTTTATAAGCCACATTCCTCGGCTTGTTAACAGCCTCCATCACAACCTACAACCACAACATCACACAAAATCAAAACCAAAAGCTGCCCAAATCCCATCAAGAAACTAACTTTATAATGAAAACCAAAGCAGCACACCTTGGCGCCAGTTTGGGCCGCGGCCTCTACAACTTGGATGAGCTGCTGAGGTGGAACTTTACCATTCTCGGTGGCCCCGATTTTAGGAAACTTTCTCTGTTCGGATGACACAGCAACAATTGTCCTAACCCTAATGCCTCCACCTCTACTGGATTGAATCCTACTAGTCCCAAATCGACTACAAAATCGACCAGCGGATAGCGAAGATATCGACATGACCCAGAAACTTGAAAATGCGAATTTGGGGTTTTAGAATATATTAGGGGACACGAATTCCGATGGGATTTTCGACTCGCTAGGGTTCAAAATTGAGTACCAATTCACTCACCCTTTTCCGAAATACGACTTGATTAACGCAAAGATTGGATTTTTCTGGGAAAGTTTGGATCTTTTTTTGGTTCAAATGTACAGAAAAGTGAATTTTTCATTGAAATTGAATGAAGATACTAAATTGCATCATTTGAGATTGTAGTAAATTGTTGGTGGTTGTTTGAGATTTCATTCCTAAAATGTTTACTTGTACATACGGTGAAAGGTTTAGGACACATATCTTTTAATAAGACGGAAGAACATAATTTCAGCCATTGATTTTGATCAATTCAATGTTAATATTGATAACTCGTCAATCACCAACCGCCCGTGTATTTTGCAAATCCAACCGCCCAATTAATTAAAAACTAACTTTAATTTCAACCATCAAATTAATCAAATCAATGGTCAAGATTACGTCCTTATGTCTCACAAAATTTATATGTCTCTCTAAAACTCCACTCTATGCATATATAATTATATTATTTATAAAATTAAAATAAAATGTAAAACATGTTAAAAATACAAACACAAAAAAGAAAGTGCAAAAAAAGGAAACAACTCGCTAAAAATTAGTACAGTCAAATGGTTTAAATAATTCCAATAAAAAATGGTTTAAATAATAAATAAGATGTTAAAATAAAGATTACCTAAATAACTGTTTAGCAATCAACCACCTAACACTCAGTAGTAAAACAGTACTAAAACAACTTTCTAAAACTTGGTGCAATCGAAGGGTTTAAACGAAACGCTGCTTGTCCCCTCGTACCCAACAATGAGACCCTGTTGCGCCCAAAACCCAAAAATACTAACACTATTTTCCACATGAAATGCCAAACATGTCAAACCTCTCAATTTTAAAAACACATTTTCTGGTTTTAATGGAACATCTCCGCCTCTAAAGTTTGCCACTATGTTTGGAAATTGCAACATTGGATCACTTTTGTAACATAAGTCTAGCTTTCCATCCGGATCAGGCACTGGAGATGCATTCATCTGCATAATCAGAGTACGTTTAAACTCATCGTAAAATAATCTCGGTACGGCCATTAAAGTCGCGCCTGTGTCGATAATTATGTTACCTAGCTCAACTTTCCCGGACATGCCGATGAATTTTATTCTTGTTTTACCGACTGTGAATGCCTCGAGTGTTACAAAATATTGAGTTGCAGCGAATTTGTATACTTGTGGAATTGTAACGGTTCCCGGACCATTTACACGTGCGTCATGTCCGAAACGAATGTGGCTGACTACATTTGTCATGTAAAATGGGATCAAACAGTAGGAAAATCTTCTTAGGGTAAGATATTCTAGCTGCCGGAGAAATGACTGTGGACCGGGTCCTAGACCGATGACACCGGATCCCATGCCTCCAAAAGTTCCACCATTATTAGTCCCACATCCAAATACATATCTGTGCATTCCGACAATTGGATTATTAGAAAAGGTTGAGTCAATTCTTATGGTGTCTGTGGATAGGAATCCCTCTGAATAGGATTTATCACCATAGTTAATATCGTGATGGCAAAATCCATCAGCCCGGCAATGGATATGCCGCGAAAAGGGGCATGGTTTTAAGGGTCTGCACGGTATTTTAGCGTAAGTTGAAGAGGCTTGTGGGTTGAAAAGGGGTGTTTTTTGCGGGAAGCATTGAGTGCAAGGTTGACATTGTGTCCAGGTTAAGTCACTTCCGGTATCAGCAGCTGCGATAATATCGACCGGTGGTGTGCCTAGACGGATTTTCATCAAATATTCTCCGGCATTATAAAAAACATCAGTAGTTAGACTGCTTAGAGAAATTATTTTTCTGGACTCATTCACGCTACGAGCAATAATTCTTCGGATTATCTCTGTTTCAGATAGATTTGGATCGTAGAATGGCGAGCCGGATGAGTATCGATGATAGAGATCGACACTGAATGCAACAATATGTTCTGTTTTATACATAGTTATAAAACATATGAACATGAATCGAAAGTTCCACTGTACAAAACCATCAGCGTATGTAACCATTTTTATTGAAAATATGTTGAGGGGAAGTTTTCAAGAATGAATCTTAATTTTGAAAATAAATAGTTAAAGCATTTATCCAAAACAATATTTATAACGTGCATTTGTTGTAATCGTTTTTGAGAAGTTTGATGTAAAATTCATTTATATTTCATTGAGATAGTTTTAAATATTAATTTACTTAGAAGATAATAAGTTATCGTACACGTCGCACGAAATCAGAACGATTCGAACTTTAAACGACAACCACCCATTAAGTAATTACATTTTTTGAGTATAAGTTTATTCACATTTCTATTTCGTTAAGGTAACACAATCAGTATGAAATCGATCGAACTATTGCTTATGAAAAATGTAACATATTTGCACAAAATAACATACAAAAATCAAATCGAAGGTCGGTTTGATTTATTATCCCTCACCGAACCGGACCGATCCTTTCTCGACCCGAATCCCTTGAACGAACCATTCCTAACAAACAAACCGGACCACCACCACCGATCCTCCGTGGTTCTGTCCGTTGACCCTCGGCGACCGATTTCATCTCCACTGTTCTCAGTTGGTAAGACTACGACACTATAGGATCGGTTCAACGCCCGGTTCATTATCTGGTTTCTGATCTCTCTTGGCAACTTCAGAGTGAACCGGTCCATGTTTTCTCCCGGTTGGACCAAGCAATGTCCGGTCGTATGCGATCTCGGAAACTTGGAGAATGACCCGGACGACTTCGTTTTCGTCATTTGCAACCGCACGCGGTTCGATGATTTAATTTTACTCCGATCGATCGGTTCCAGCTCCGAAATCGTCAGACCAATTTCGGAGACCGGTTCGACCGCGGAAGGCTCAGTAACGGACTCGATGCCTAGATCAGCTTCTAGAGGCTCCTCGAGATTCGCGCGGCACACGGGGCAAGTAGAGTGCGAAGCAAGCCAGAGGTTGATGCACTCGGCATGGAAAACGTGGTCGCACTTCGGCAGAAGCCTCAGCGTCTCCTCATCGTCAAACTCAGTCAAACAAACGGCGCATTCGAGTGCGTTTTTACCGATTTTATGCGATTTGACTTCTGAGTATGTGAACGTCGGAAACGTGTTGAGAATGGATGGATCGAGACCGCTTAGGGCGGATGTTCGATTTTGGCCGATGCCAGAGGGATTGATTTGGCCGCGGACGGCGATGGAGCAGTGACGAATGTAGACGGCGAAGAATCCCATTAAAAAGACTACAACGACGAAGATGACGAGAAGTATCGCCATGGATGGTGTGAATCGTCCATAGCTGTAAGGATTAGGGTTCAGAGGTGCGCCGCTGCCGTCGTCGGACGTAGTTGTCGTCTGTGCTCCGGCTCTTTGTAAACACATAGCAAAGACGGCGGCGACAGTGACTGCGACTGAGATGGTTCCTCCATTTACTCTTCTGATCATCATCTTAATTCTCCTCAGAGTCTCACTCGTGCGTTCATAGGTTTCCGATGATGATCCGCCGGAAGAGCTCGCCGGTGAGGATTTGTGAGCGTAAGAATTCGATTCCCGATTTATATTAACATTTGATTCGTTTCATTATTCAATGAGAAGGTGCTGGTGGAAGTGACACGTGGCGAAATGGACGTTTGGGATTGATTTGAGTCATTGTTTTGATGCTTATCCAACGGCATAGATGGTATGTTTCAAAACTAGGTCTGGTAAATGGTGATGAGTCCTGTTTTCTGGAAGGTTTTTTCGTGTCTATATTCAACTAGATTATGTTTGGTACACGTTTGACGAATAAGCATTTTTCTGGAATTGTTGCAGTTTATCAATCCGAAATTAAACAAATGGGTCGACGAGGAAATTATGGCTTGCCGTATAGGATGTGCTGGAACATGTCAAAGTAGGGGACCTGATGAACCCTAAATTTGTCTGGTATAATTACTGTGTAATTGCTTTGGCTGCCAAAATTAAATTGATAAGAGATTGAGATCATAGGTCGTAGGATGAGTGGATTGTAGTTAGGTTACATATACATCAATGTCATTCATTCCTGTATATAGTTGGGATCATTTGAGAAACAAGCTTCAGTTGTGTGAAGTTCTAGAGTTAGGAAAGACTTGAGCCTTCAGAATCTTATCTGGAGTTATTTGTTTGGTGAAGACAGCAAGAATTTTCCAACAAATATCAGATACCATCTTTTGTCTCATATTTATGAGTATGATAAGGAGGTTAGGCTAGGCCACCTGCTGCAACTGAACTGGAATTACGAAACTTATTTGTGAATAAAAATACTTCAGTACACATTCTGAAAAGTCTGAATCGGAACACGAGGCTTTGACAGTAGCTAATAGGGCAGTCTATGCGAATAGACTACCAACTACTACTCCAAAGCTTTATTTTAGTAACTGGGAGCGTAAGTGTCACCAGGTTACATAAATACATGCCAGCACTCCACCAGTGGTATTCCTTGTCTAATGCCATTCAGCAGGAATGGAGACTCCTGATTGTTCCATCAGATTCTTGAAGCCTGATAGTATTTTACATGTTATGAGTCCCACATTTCCTTCTCCAATCTTTCGTCCATCAATCTCCACAACCGGTTTCATTTCATCCATTGCTCCAGTCATCCACGCTTCATCTGCATTGTGAATTTCTAACAAGCTGATCCTACACTCTTCTATGCTTAGTCCCTCAGCTATCACAAGTCTAATTACCATTTCTCTAGCAATGCTAGAGACATAGTGATCGACATGGGGAACCAGTACACGACCCTTTTTAACTATAAACAGGTCAAAGCCGGTTGCTTCAGAGACAAACCCTTCTTTGTCCAGTATGATTATTTCAGCTGCAGCTGTTTTGTTCCCCTCCACCTGTAACATAACATCACATTTTGCTAGCCAGTAAGCAGACGATCATTTACAAATCATGAAAACTAGTCCAGGTGACTTACAGCGTTAAAAACGCAAGCTTTGGGAGCTGTCACTAACGATACACCCTTTCCACTGTCATTCATCAGCGGTTTCCATTCAGGTAACACTAATTTATTTCAGATAACAAGTGAGCTAGCCTAGCATAAAGGGCTAAATAGATGAAATAGTTTTCATCACTATTCAAAAACAGCTTTTGAATCCAAAAGAAAGTTACACTTACCGATCAGGGTATTTTCATACGGATACTGATCATGTCCAGTGCATACTCCGGATGCCATGTTCTTCCGGGGCATCAGCAGTACCTTGATTTGAGCATTATGATACATTCCATTGGTAATCAATGTTGTAAATATAGCATCTTCAATCTGCAAGATGGGACTTTTAGTATCATCTGGAACTTTAAGACTGTCGGGAAGTAAAAGTAAAATACAAAAATGAACACGTCCAGTCCCCGGACCTCTTCACAGGTACGAACGTGGTTAAACTCCTTCGCAGCAGCAGATTTGAACAGCCTGTTATAGATGATAATACCCAACAAAAATAAGTACCAAAATTCACTGCAAGTCTATACTATACTCGAGTTTGCAGATTCTGCGAGGCGAGGCCTTCCCTTATATTGTTAAGACTAACCTGTCAACATGTTCATCAAGCTTCAAGACTTTCTTATTGAAAATCTGAAGGCCTTCCCAGACTGCACCAGTTCCTTGGAAAACCGTGTCAATGGCCGAAACCTTTATCCACCCATTTAACTAGTAAGGCAATCGAGCTTATGCAAATGAGATATATGAAATTAAATCTTGTTTGTTGAAGTGATTACCTTGGCAAAATCAAGAGGAAGAATTTCATTGCCAACCCACACAAAAAGCTTATTTGGGTTTACACGAATTGGTGGCTCTGGCTCGGATGAGATAGGCCTCCCCAAGGGAAACATCTGCCTTGATTTCTGTCGCATGAGGAAGTTGTAAAACGGCAGACATTGCTCTAGCATGTCATACAATGCCAACGGAAATACCTGCAACCCACAATTGAAGATTCTAAAAGAATAACCTGAGGAACATATGCATTTCAATTTTTCAAAGGAAGCAGAACATGCCTTGCGATGTTTTTTAGGTGGAACAAAGCCTGTAGTTTTATGTAAACTCTTGTACCACATTGGTGCCCAAATGCCATCAGCTGGATTGGGGCCGGCCTCCCACCTGCAAAAGTTCCGTTTGAAAAACCTCATTAGATTCTTAAACGAGATTAATAACACGAAGGTAAACGGGCTGCATGATGAAGAACCAGTAGGCTTACTTGAGCATAGAATTTTGAAAAGGAATACCAAGATCTTCGCATAGTTGACGCAGAACACCCTGAGTACAGTTAAAGTGATCAGTATGCTAAAGTACATGTTTCATACTTTAGAATACTCAGCCCATTACTTCAGTCAGATACCTCAGGGTCACGCTGAAGTTCACTAGATTCAACTATTGGCGGCGGTTTCCCAAGATCACAGAGCTCACTGTATATACTGACCAAGTCAGAATATCCAAGCTCTAGAAAGCTCGGAGGCGCCACCTTGTCATATGATTGCTGCATTAACAATTTAGGCAATGATATAACAGAGTGCTAGTTTCAGAGCTCTAAATACCGATATATCAGGGAAGCTAACCAGAACATAAAGAGGGTTGCGAAGCAAAATGAAATGCTTTCCTTTCTTCATCAAGTCAGCTGTGCCAGGCACTCGCTGATTCGCTATATTCTGTAGGAAGGCATTATATATGTACATCACATACCCTCATATGAAGGGTGGTATCATTTGAACGCAGCACTTCTTAATAAAAACTGCACCTTACAGTAGCGATACTTTTTCTTCCCTGGACCGAAAATGATATCATTTACGACCTTACTACCATCGATGTCCTAAACACCATCAAAAACATTACAAAAATCCTTAGAACCAAACCAAGTCATAAAAGTAGAATATAATGTATAATCGATCTGGAGTAGTCCTATCCTATGTGTACCATTTTTGATATCAGATCTTCGCGATAAGGCCGCTCAATTCCTGCACCAGGTACTTGAAGCATAAGCGCATAGAACGGCTCATCCACCACTTCAGTGTCATCCCTCTGAATCATTTATTCAAAACTTAAGATGCAGCTAAAGCTTGCCAAAACAATGAACTGTTTAATGCAAAACAGTGTACTAAGTACTAACCTGCGCAAATGAGTACATAAGGCAAGTACTGAGGGACCTTGGAGCTGACCATGAGTTGACCACCTCAACCTTGACCTCCTCCACCTCTCCCATCATGTCCTGATCCAACAACCGACACAGCACCAGCAGCCACTGTCTTTATAAAATGGATATAGTTGAACACACGTGCCTAATACTCCCTCCGTCCTATAAAGTTTGTCCATCTTTTTGATTATTTGTGAGGTATAAAATAATCAAAGTGGACAAATATAGTGGGACGGAGGGAGTACTAAGTAGCTTTATATTAGTATATACCAAGTAGAATCCATATGGACTTGAGCCTCTGGCATTTGGGCCATCTCCTTGCACAAGTTGAAAACCCAACAGTTTTGCTGCATTTGAGATTCAAGAAATGTTACAAATATTTCTACTTTGAATCTATTGATAGTTTTTGGAATTTGATTTTCATTATTTAGAAATTTTCATATTCATTTTCGACGCAGTACTTTCGAACTTCGGTAACCTGGCTTGTTTGAGTTTTGATGCATTTTACCCAAAGCATCATCTTCCAAAGACATTACTTCAAGTTACTTTTCATAATTAAGGCGGGCAAGGTGCACCCAATGGATGCATTTTGGTTCCTTGCTTTTCTTGCAATACAAGTTTCAAGAAAATTTAAAGGGAATGGACTTGTGATATGAGTTTAAATTCGTATCGGCTGAAATGCCAAGGTCATCACTATTCCCATTTGTAGCATCATAACGTAAAACAGGTCGGAGAGATCTCAGAAAGAAAAAAATGGATGGAGCAGATGATCATGTGAGGTGCTTAGGCATCTGTAACTGGCTGTACAATATCATTAGCAGAACAATCTCCGCGCAGACTCTTAAAACTGTGACATTGGGTGAGACACAGTCTGATTCCAGGTCTCACGCAACCAAGACAAGATCAGACATTAGCCCGCCTCAATCAGCCAAGAATGATCAAGAATCAACAAAAATGGACTCAAACCAGAAGACTCTACTGTCGATTCCCACCGTCGATTTTGCTACAAAAAGGGCACCAAAGAAAAGTGTTAGCATCAATGAAAAAGCGGAGGAGATCATTGAATATAAGAGAAAAATGAGCCTGATCCCTAGTATTAGAAGAAGATCACTCTCCATGGATTTCGACAAAAAAGACGACGAAAAGCCTCTGAAATCGATTTTGAAAGTAGGAAAAAGTTCTAACCTGCATTCAAGATCACCCTCTGGCTGGCATTCATCTTAGATCAACACACAAACAGTTCCTTTGTGCCGTTACAAAACTTGTCGAATGTCTGTTTCACTGTTACACATAGAAAAAATGCTATTCATCACCTGAGATCAGTACAATTTGTACATCAATGAAGCATCAAATTTCCATCAAATTATTTTCCTTTTAGAAATTCCAAGTAATAATTTGTTGGAAAAATGTTAAACAATAATTTATGGAGTAAATATATTTGGAAAAAAATAAAGTTAAAACCCTAATCGAATTGCAGTTGGCAATTGAAATGAAGCGGAAAGCTACAATTTCCTACGAATAAAGATCGCAACTTTATCATAAAAGGTATTAATGCTGTCCAATCGGACAAAGAAAGATTCGATTTTATCATATGGGCATCTCCATTCAATCCTCGTGCACGCTCAAGTCTATCGTATATCAAAATTCTAGCAGCGTCGGCGCTTTTGGATTCAATCGCAAGCTTCAGATCGGTGTTTTCAATACCCAGTTGGGGTTTAGGCGTAAAGTTGACACCTTTGGATTGAGTTTGAGGGTTAGGGTTGGAGTGAAGATGGAGTTGGTAAAGGGTAGTTTGGGTTTGGATGTTCATGGGGTTGATGATGAGTTGGTGAGTAAGATGGTTTATGATGCTCTTGTGTGGTGCTCTCTTCATGGACTTGTTGTTGGTGATAGAAATGTCGAGGTTAGTCCCTTTTTTAATTTATTGTTTTCATGGTTTTTGTGATGTTGGATTGCATTTTGTGGTTTCAAGTATGTGTGTTGATTATAATTATGATGGTATGATGCGAGTTTGTAACGCTGGTGCTGTGATTCACAGAGATCAGGAACAGCGCCTGGTGTTGGTTTGGTTCATGCTCCAATTTCCTTGCTGCCCATTTCATTTCCAGTTCGTTATTGGGAGCAGGCATGTGAACTGGCTCCATTATTTAATGAGCTTGTGGATCGTGTTAGTTTGGATGCGGAGTTTTTGCAGGAAACTTTATCAAGGTTTGGATTCGTTTATGTGACTTTTTACTACCATATTTGTGTAGTTGTCCATTTTCAAGCCCCTCTCTATCACTATCTTTCAATGTGGATTTTATTTTTGTTTTAATTATAATTTTCCTTGTCACATTGCAGAACTAAAAAGGTTGATGCTTTCACTGGTAGGCTCTTAGATATCCATTCCCAGGTGGTGAAAAATAAAAATAGAGAGGTATGTACGTTCATATTAAGTATCAGTCCCTAATTTAGTATTGGAGAAATGAGATATGTATGTGACCTCTGAAGCACTATCTGGTTACATAGGACATTCGTTTGGGGTTACATCGGTCGGATTATATGCTTGATGAGCAGACTAATTTACTTCTTCAAATAGAGATGAACACAATTTCATGTTCGTTTCCTGGCCTCAGTGGCCGTGTCAGCGAGCTCCACAGGTGGGGCTTTCGTATCTTTTTTTGCGAATATCTTATAATATATTGTAGCTTTTTTGCCAAAAACCCTTCAATTTCTAAAATACTTGGTTCGATTTGCTTGTTTAGTTTTTACCTTTGAAATTTTACTAGTGTGTAATGTGGTTTTATCGTTCCACAGGACTCTACTTCGCCAGTATGGGGAACAACTGGGGCTAAATCACAAATATGTTCCTGAAAACCATGCTGTCAATGGGTTTGCTGAGGTTTAGCAAAAGCGTGTAGTGAGTATAGTAACACCAGGTGGGATGCCAATAATTTGATTAGTGTTAGTACTTCACAACTGAGATCAGCCTTTTGCGATACTATGGGTCACTGCTAAATCAAGTTTTTGTAAACATGTATTTACAGGACTGTTGTTCTTTTCGTGGTTCAGCCAGAAGAACGCAATATGTACGACCAACATTGGCTATCCACTACCTTGAGAGAAAAATATCCTTTTATGACTTGTAAGAATGAATATTCTTTAAGGACTTATACATAAAACCTAGGTTTCGTAAATTTCCGTTTGTCTATTTGCTTCGTTAAATACACAAATTATTGAAAAAATGATCCTGAGCTTTATCATACACACAACATAAGATCGGTCAGGAAAACCTTAGCAGAAATCGCGGAAGGGGGTGTCCTTCAACCAGATGGAAGACTTATAATGTTAGTGGGAAAATAAATTACACTGGGTTGTTCCGCATCGTGTGTTATACATTAGTTCTGCTTTTTTATTTTCTCATGCAGAGGTGGCGATGAAGTTGCTGTTGTCTATTTTAGAGCTGGTTATGCACCAACAGATTATCCTACAGAAGCTGTACAGAACTCAGCACTCATATATTACTTTTGTTCCGTTTGCATTACACCTCCCGTAATTGACTGCCATAATTACAAACATGTAGGAATGGACTGCTAGACTAATGATCGAGCAATCTTCTGCTGTAAAGTGTCCATCTATATCTTACCATTTATCTGGGACAAAAAAGGTACAACAGGAGCTTGCAAAACCTGGCGTACTTGAGAGGTAGTAATTATATTTTTCAATATTCCTGTCCAATTCCACACTTCTTTATTATTTATATGTTCTACACTTTAACCAGGTTCATCGACAACAAGGATGAAATCGCCAAACTTCGTATGTGCTTTGCAGGACTGTGGAGCTTGGATGATGTGGAGATTGTCAAAAATGCAATTGAAAGACCTGAACTTTATGTTATGAAGCCACAAAGAGAAGGCGGAGGTACTTAATTGCAACCTCGTTTTTTATTACTTTGGTATTAGTAGCTCCGCAATTGAAATGTTATTCTTGTGTCTTTAGGAAACAACATTTATGGAGATGATGTGAGAGAAATGCTGCTGAGATTACAAAGTGAAGGCTCCGAAGAAAATGCAGCATACATCCTCATGCAAAGAATATTCCCCACTACATCTCCGGCAATTCTGTTACGGGATGGCATTTCCCATAAGGATAACGCTGTTTCAGAGTTAGGAATTTACAGTGCTTATCTGAGGTACTACTATCTGAAACACAACATAATTATAAACACGGGACCTGTTGTATATTTTACTTATAATATGCGATAAAATGCAATGGGGTTAAGTCACTATTTAAAGCAAACAAAGCGAAATGTGTCAGAGTTCATAGTTTAAGTTTTTGTTTTGTTTTACAGGAGCGGCGATAAGGTGATTGTGAACGATCAGTGTGGCTATTTGATGCGGACTAAAGTTTCTTCCTCAAATGAAGGGGGAGTTGCTGCTGGGTTTGCTGTTTTGGACAGTATATATCTAAACTAACTGAAAAGAGACATCAGAAGTATCCTTAATAAAGTCGAACAGGTTATTCATGAGCTATGTCATTCATCTATTAGTCAAATTGTTACCAGGAAGAAAACCAACAACACCATATGGAACCACCTACTACTTGATACTACATTTTTAGCAATGATTACACTTGAGAGACTTCTGTGTTCTATGAATCACCCTTTATGCAGATACAGTTAGTGAAAATGGACCATAGTTTTTTGTATCTCCTCCAGTGTCCTGCATTTTGTCTCGGGAACAAAGGTTATCGCAAACAACAAGCCACCTCCACATATGGCAAACAAGATGAAAAATGAACCTAACAGTTTGGATAAGTTTAGCATCAGTGATCATATTGAAGTTAAGAAAGAGCTTGCACAAAAAAAAGGGTACCTGTAGAACTCCATTCCAGAGCAAAAAGGAAAGTGTAAGTAGTGATTAATGAACAGACTGAACTGATAAATATAACCAAGCTTCCAGCTAGACCCTTCGTGTTTACAGGGAAGATCTGCACATCATTATTTTCATCAACAACTAAGAAATTGGAATGAAAGTTGAGTAAAAGTCATACCTCTGACATTATCACCAATGGTACAAACCCAGTTCCGAAAGCCAAACAAGCAATGTACAGCTGAATGTCAGAAATACACAAGAATGTCGTTATTGTTAGTACACATCATACAGTAATTTTCCAAGTTAAATGGAAAAACTTTACCATTAGGCCGACGAATACCAAAACTGGTGTAATTTCTGTGGCCAAACTAAAATCCTGCCCGGACAAAACTATCAGAATTTTTAAGACTAAAGAGTTGCAATTGTACACATGATATTGAAGTTTTGATGGGGTGAGATGTACCTCCAAAAGGAATGATAATGCGACTAGGAAACATCCTAAACACATTCCTGAGAGTGACACCTGCAGAACATTTCTATTAAAATCACCTTACATGCTTATATCCAAACAAAACATTTATTCTGCTTCGGCTGTTGGCAGTGACTGCTAATTGTAAAAAAGACATTTTTCGCAATACACACCATCAAGAGTGGTCTTCTGCCCCACACATCCATCAGAGATACACCCAAAATAGTAAAGGGAATCTGAATGATATACATACAGAACTATTAGAAACAGCAAACTATGATGCAGTTTATAAGCACTGATAGAATGTAACAAATGCATAGAACCTGGATTAAAGCCATTCCAGTAGAACCAATACTGGTTGAGAAGTCTATGGAATCAAACAAGTATCAGAGATTAACTTTTCAGCTCAATGTAAAAAATAGTTTCCAACAGTGCATTCATATGTTGCTGAGTTTACCTGCAACTTTGAAAACATCACTAACATATGCTGGAATTGCACTTCCACCTCCAAATTGCTGCACTGCCATAAGGCCAATAGCAACCTGCATTTTGAATTTCAGGAAACTCATGAATGGCTATTCATACTAGAAACAGGCATACTTTTTTAAAACATGTTCTTGAGTGTGTTCGTTAGCCTGAAAGATTCTGATGATTAGACTTACCAGTAGTGCTGGGGCATATTTTCGCTGAAACAAATCCGATACTTTAGTTTTGGACTGTTCTTCAAAGGGATCACATGTCCTTGTATACTCCTAGTAAGGTTTAAAATGAAAACATTATGCTACGGAACGGACAAACTACAATTAACCTTAAAGATGTTTCCAGTGTGCAGAACTGTTTTACCTTGATATTTTCTGCTTCCACATATATATCAACATTTTTTCCTCGTAATTTCTGCAAAGCTACTTCGAGTTCTCCATAACGACCAACCTTTGCCTGCAAATTCAGACACAAAAGTCAGAAACATTTTACCATTTAAGGATGGAATATCAAATTATGATTCAATTGACATGAAATGTAAACATATGAAGTCACACTGACCAGCCATCTGGGAGATTCTGGTATGCAGAATAACCCAATCACCTGTACAATGCCCGGAACACTTCCTGATTGCGATAATCAGAAAACCCGCACGTCAAGACTTGTAAACATTTTCAAAGATGTTATACAAGCAAAATATAATCAATCACCTATGATAGCCAAAATGCGCCAGCTGACAATATTTCCAGTAATGTAAGTAAGTGCAAACCCTATATATGCTGTCAGCTGTCAAGGACACATCATGACTTCAATCTTAGTATCAAAATGAAGAAATAGAATGTTGTGCATATCTTTCATTTATCACATGTTTGTTGATAATATACTAGTAGAAAATCTGGTTTACCTCGGAAGCAGCTGTCATTGCACCCCGTATATTTCTTGGAGCTATTTCAGACATGTAAATGGGAATCTGTTGTTTGTAAATGTAAATCAAGCAAGATGAATTATCCAACTAGCTAAAAATGCTGATCAAACAGATCCATAGCTCAATCCAACAATTACCGCATAACTTGTGAATCCAGCTCCAAATCCTGTCGAGAATCTCCCTATGTAAAGGCATGTTGCATTCTGTTTTGCAAAAGAAAATAAGGATTAGTTACCTATATGTGCAGAAAAGACCTGCAGAAACTTGAACAGCGTGACATTTACCTTGGCTATAAAAATCCCAAGCCAACCGAGAGTAAAGAAAACTTGTGACAGCCACAGAGTCTGCAAATAGCAGATTAGCAGGTTCAGCGACGAATAATGATCAAATTTATTTACAGAAAACTTTGCAAATCAATGGCTGTTACACGTACCTTTTTCCGGCCTATGTGATCTGCTGTTTTCCCGCTTACTAAAGAACTTATTAACCCTCCAGCAGTGAATATCGAACCAAATATTGCATACTGCAGATATTTATTAGGTTCAGAGTTTAGATTATAGTTTTATTACTCGAAGTGTGTGTGCTTAGCTTACTTGAGATGAAGATAGGCGTAGATCCTTTGTGATGCCAGATTCTGCAGGAGATGTGTAGCCCACCTGCATCAGTTACATTGAAGCACATGACACATTCCTCATACTGTTTTCACAAAGATCAAGATGCAAAACATATGTAGGATGGTGATATTCGAAGGAACAGTGACTAGTTGACAAAATCAGTAACAGTATATCAACTAGTTATTGAAAACTCACAGCACAACCATTGGCCAAGGCGCTGCATTGCGCTACAATAGTGCTGACAGCAAGGGAAAATGTCAGAGCTGAGTACCCGCCATTGTCATCCTGTATACTAACGATGAGCGACTCTGCTTCTGATGTTACTCCACAATTTTCCATTGTAGACAATGAACACAAGCTATCAGCTTCTATCTTAAACTTTAAGGGATACACTCTGTATGTCATCCATACATATAGTATGTAACTTGCCCTGCTAAGCTCTGACAGTGATAGCCTACAACATATGTTTTTAACATTTAGAAACACAGAATAAAATGCATAAATTATCTACCTTGCATCTACCGGTCTTTCTTTTTTTGATGTAAAAAGCTCGAACAGAGCATCTACCGGTCTTTCGACCGACGATAGAGCTTCTTTAAGGTAATAATGGCTATACTCAGGATACAGATAAAACTGCAGACTGAATGCCGATTTTTGGGTTTCATATGCAGTCCCATTCTGTGATGAATGCAGTGTTATCCTCAAAATAACTCTATCAATTAGGGAAAACTCTCATAACATTGTTCTTTCAGATTGCATTATTCTATCAAACTGTACTTACAGAAACTGTAATCCAAACAAAAACAACCCTTATTTCAACAAAAATGTAAGAAATCGAATTACATAACAGTTTAAGTTCAATTGTACGGATTTTTTTGCAAACCCAACCGTCACTAAATTGCAAGATAACAGTATTTCTCCATTCCAAATTCCATAAATTTCTTACACTTATTCAATTTAAGCTTGACACTCTAGGCACTAGACAACCGATGGCTAACGAAGATTGCACTTCAGAGGCCTCGTGCTGTACTAAGTACTACAAATACCCTTCACACATGTCACTGAAAATTGACCATAGACTTTTGAATGTCTTCAAGTGTTCTGCCTTTTGTCTCGGGCACGAATTTCATTGCAAACAGCAAACCACCTCCACAGACGGCGGAGAAGATGAAAAATGAACCTGAAAGTATTGAAAATGAAAAGGTTTGACATCAATGATCATCTGGGATAAACAGTGTGTGTTCATGTGTGGAGATTTCTATAAGATTTATCAACATTTTGGAGCTATCAATGCCTTGGCAAATAAGGAATACCTGCAGGGCTCCATTCAAGTGCAAAAAGGAAAGTGTAATTTGTAAATAGTGAACACAGTGAACCGGTAACTAAAGCCAGGCTTCCGGCTAGACCCTTCATGTTTACTGGGAAGATCTGCACATTGAAACAAGACCAGTTTTTTTCCATCATTGAAAAAGAAATGGAAACTAAGTAATGTAAAAAGCCATACCTCTGCCATAATAACCAGTGGGATAAACGTAGTCCCAAATGCGATACAGGCAATGTACAGCTGAAAATCAGAAATAAAAGGGTCTTTGGCTAGAGTCACACAAGATAATGGTATTGAACTACTGGAACTATGTTGTTTTGGTCTGTAGTTGAAACACAGTAAATGGAGCCAATAAACTCTCAAATTAAATAACAAAAGTTTACCATTAGGCTGATGAAAACACAAACTGGTGTAATATCAGAGGCCAAATTAAACTCCTGCCCAATAGAAAGTATCAGTGTAATTATTTCACGCATACTATCTAAATTCGACGAGGCTGAGTCATACCTGCAAAAGGAATGATACTGCGACTATGAAGCAACCTAAAGACATTCCGCTTAATGAGACCTGCAAAATGTTTTTACTTAAAAAGGGAAATTATAATAGGATTTGAAACAAAAACTACAGTACAACACAGTAGTTTCCTTAGCTTAGGCGTCTTAATCAGGCTAATGGCACTAAGTACTAACTGCTATAAAGTGACGAAACGATACCATGTCAAAGAAAAAGTACTTTAAGCAATACACACCATTAGAAGTGGTCGTCTTCCCCAAACATCCATCAGAGATAAACCCAAGATAGTAAAGGGAATCTGAAAAATAAATTCCATACAGAATTATTAGAATACAGCATACCATAACGCAAAGAATATATTGAAAGTTATGAAAGCAGAGAACCTGGATTAAAGCCACTCCGGTACCACCAATACTGGTGGAGAAGTCTAAAATAAAAAATACAAGTCTTTGATCAACTTTTAAATCGAAAAGAAAGTGCTTTTTCATGGCTACCGTATCACAATTTATACCCTGCAACTGTACCTGCAATTTCAAAGACATTGCTAACATAAGATGCAATGGCACTTGCTCCTCCTAATTGCTGCACAATCATGAGGCCAATACCAACCTATACCATTTTTAGAAAATTTTAAATTTCAGGTTAGTTATAATGAGATACCTTAAGTGTACTAGCTTGGTGGAGAGATACCAGCAATTGGACATACCATTAGTGCCGGACCATATTTACGCTGAAACAGATCTGTTACTTTAGTTTTCGATTGCTCCTCAAATGTACCGCATGTCCTTGTGTAGTCCTGCCAAGTTGTTAAATAAAAATTGCTCAAAATTAACTTAACTGATCTGCTACTCGAGGCATAAAGCCGCTGAGAGTGTGTGAAACTGTCTTACTTTGATAGTTTCAGCTTCAGCATATATGTCAACATCTCTTCCCCGTAAGAGCTGCAAAGTAACTTCGAGTTCTCTATAGCGACCGACCTTAGCCTGCATATTCAAACCCATGAAACTCTCTACTAAAAAAGCCTCTCAGCAACTTATACCTATCTAAGGGTGGATAGTTAATTTAGAATTTAGATGACTCTATAGTGGCACAAAATGTAAAACATATAACATCAGACTGACCAGCCATCTGGGAGATTCTGGGATGCGGAATAGCCCTATCACTTGTATAATGCCTGGAACACTTCCTGTTGGAGACGATAAAATTAACCGTATGCCAAAACTTGTAAACCATTTTCAATGTAAAGTTACACAGGCAAGCTATATTCACCAATGATAGCCAAAATGCGCCAACTGACGATATTTCCAGTAATGTACATAAGTGCAAAGCCAATGTATGATGTCAGCTGTCAGAGACACATCACATCTTCAGTAGTGGCATTAAAATATAAGGGAACACAATGTGAGGCATATCATGCATTAAGGATTTTATCACATGTTTGTCAATTGACTAAAAGAAAGTTGGATCCACCTCTGAAGTCGCTGTCAGTGCACCACGTACATTTCTTGGAGCTATTTCTGCCATGTAAATGGGACCTGTTGGTTATTTAAACAGAGTCAATGTCAAGCATGATGCACTAGCCTACTAGCTAAAAATGCTGGTTAAACTAATCCTTGACATCATCCAATAATTACCGCATAAAATGTGAATCCAGCTCCAACTCCGGTAGAGAATCTCCCAATGTAAAGGCACAGTTCGTTCTATTTTGCAAATGTAGAGAAGGGTCGGTTAATAAACACATAAATTGTGAGAAATGTTTTGTCAAAACTATATAGGAAGGACCAATTCATTAGTGTTCTGCATAGCAAACACAAGTGTACATTACAATGTGGTAACTGATTAAGGCCAGCATTGTTTCCAGATCAGTTAAGATGTTCTGATCACAAGTAGCAAACATGCCATAAAGACTGGTGATATTGAGGACGCATAACATTTACCTTGGCTAGAATAATTCCAAGCCAACCAAGAGTAATGAAAACTTGCGATAGCCACAGTGCCTACATGTAGCAGGTTCAGTGATAGGTGAAATACTGAAATATCAAATGAAGTTGCGGAAGGCTTAAATTGTCTTACAAGTTATGCATACCTTTTTTCTGCCAATATGATCTGCTGTTTTCCCACAAATTAAGGAACTTAATAAACCCCCGGCAGTAAATATGGAACCAAATATAGCATACTGCACCAAAACATGAAAGATGGATCAGAGTTCACATTCTTTGTTCTATTTCTTGGAGTCATTGACTATCTTACTTGAGATGTCGAGAGGCCAAGATCTTCCCTGATACCAGACTCCGCTGGAGATGTAAATGCCATCTACATTTTTTAGGATTGGGTACTTGATCAAATGGTATATATAACTGAATCACATAAGACATTCTTCACTCTGGGTCACACATGGAGCCTGATGCTTTTGAGTTTCATATAACACAGGTATGAATAGTGATATTAGGATAATCTGTGAGTTGTTAATTATAAAACTACGGTAACAATCTCATTTGTTTTCTTGAATATCAAATTATCAAAGTATTCCCAAACAGAACTTAAGTCCTTATTTACTGACAACATTACCAAATCCAAAGAGTCCAAGACTCGTGTAACCTCTGTATGGAACTCCGAGATATTCATGTATTTTAAACATTTCGTACTTGATTACATATCTCAAAGCAATTATAGCTTTAATTGAAAAATAAGTAACAGTATATTGATTAGAAAGGGTCAGATCAGAAAACTCACAGCACAACCATTGGACAAGGCACTGCATTGCACTACGATAGTACTGACAACAAGGGAAAATGTCAGAGTTGAGTATCCACCATTGTCATCCTGTACGCAAATGATGAGCGGCCTTACTTCTGGTGCCATTCCTTGTCCATTTTCCATTTTGGACAGTAGACACCACAAAGCAGTTTCTATATAAAGCTTGAACGTATACAATATGCATGTAGTTCTAATGCATATATATAGCAGTAGCTTGTTAGCCTATGACAGCCTGCCTTTTTCTCTTGAATACAAATATAGACAATCAAATTTTAATAAACACTACTATCAAAAAAAAAATTAATAAACACTAAGAGCTTTGATTAACTTACCTTGCAACTACTGGTCTTTGGGTTCACAGCGGTGGTTCTTCAAAGACATGGCTGACCCTTGGATAAAGGTACAACTGCAGACTTAATCTATTGTTGAGAAGCTCCAGTCCATGATTCTATAAACAGTTTTTTTAACCTTTTCTTCGAAATACAATACTGATTAAGTTCTCTTGTAGGAATATATCATAACAAGATTTCTGCTGAAAGTGGCACTGTGATCGAGAACGACATTAGCAGTCATTTACACTTGTTTCAGGAGATTGGAACGGCATTTCATATTTCGTTCTTCCAAACTGCATAATACTAAACAAAAACTAATAAGCAGCTAAATTCCTCCCAAACGGTATAAGGTACGGCTGTTTAGGAAAATGGTTAACATCTAATTTAAAAAACTGCCAACTATCAGATGTATTCAGAATGAGGGTTAATGACATTCCAATAACAAGGGCAGGGTATCTATATCTGGGTGCCTCAGGTTCAACACAAGTACCATACTTTCAAACACAGGACACTAATAGTCACATGAAACATATAAAAAACAAACTAGTAAGTAAATATAGATGATGAATCGAGCTCAACAGCTAGCTAGCTAGCTACCACATTCAACCATATTTAAGTGAACAACAGATTGTTTATACAGCTATGAATATGAACCCCACTGAAGAAACAACATTTATTTCTCAAGAATCGAATTCAGATGCATTCAATTCAGTATAAAAATTATACATCAAGCGTCAAAGTAGTTCACAGCTAGCTCCATTAAATTCAAACACCAAATTTCTTCAATAATTTCAATTTTTCTGAAAGCAAATCTGAAATAATATCCGACTAAAATTCATGAATTTCAAAACCCTAACTTCATCTGTAAATTCAGATATCTATCACCTCCAGCGAGTTGAGAAAAGTGGCCTCACGTCTTCCACCAATCCTCATTCTTCATCGGCGCTGTAGTACGAGAGGTTGCAATTGGCGGCAGCGGACGCATGTGCCAATGCAGTTGAATTTGGAATATGTATTTCTTTATTTATTAGCAACGGATATACCCGTCGGTAAAGTTGTCTTTCTCGTCTTTATAGGGTATTCACAGGCTAAAATATTTATATTCAGATTTTATAGGGCTTAAGGAACAACAAGCTCATTCATCTTCAAATATATTTCCAACTTTTCAAAGCAGAGGAACAACAATATGAATGTCTTACCGTGCCGTTGTATCGGAAAGTACCTTCTATACCGCACGGTTTGATTGCGGATAAAATAATTGGTGTAGGAAAACTGCAGCATATATATTGTTCAATATGACTTGATATCATATACATTAGGATTCTGAATTTCTAATGTCCTGCAATAAGTTTCTTGACATATTTATAACTCGCATGGGGGCACAAACAAAAAAAAGTCGAAGCAAATCATACAGCAATACTTTCGTCTCGCCCTTCGCGGTTTGGATAGAATGTTCCCAGTATATGCTTCGGACAGAAAATGGACTGCTTCTCAACTGCCAGTCTCTTCCAGGTTTGGTTCTTCACATTTACTGTATTGAGTTAAAATAGGAAAGTCAGAGAGCAGACAGGTCATTACATAAAATGTAACATTTGTTTTTTCTTGGATCTGTAACTGTATATATTTTAGTAACTCAGAGAGACTCAGACATGGATCTGTGGATCAGTGTCAACTGTTTTTTTGTTTATAGAACACCAAATCTCAGATTCAAACAGTTTCATAATTGATCGATTGAGTACATTTGGGAAAACTAAGATTTAAGAAAAGAATATATCAGATTCTTTAAAGTTTTACCGAAGTACTAAGTACTCTTTAATATGTGGTGTACAATTAACCAAAATGTTATTGCTTATAATGCAATTCATTTATATGTGAATTGGTGAAGTAGAAGAAAACAACTGGATCCATAAGACTTGGAAACAATTCCGTCTAAGCAAGTGGTAAGCAATATGCATGTACATGCTCTTGCTGGTTCGTGATGTGCACAAATGTACCTTTGGTTCACTACAATTCCAGGTATCTTAGATATAGTACAGGGATACAGGCATTTCATCTATTTAGGAAAGGAATTCCCGTGAAGACCATCGATCATCGACCCTTCCTAAGGAGATCGACGGTGAGCTTAGCTCGACCAATCGGTGAGGGTCTGGTTCGATCCCATAGTCAGTAAGGGGTCTGTGCTCAAGAACATCATCGTGCTTTTTGACAAACTCTGGAATATCAATGTCTCCTTTGTTTATATCTTCCCAAAGGTATTGTAGACGGCTTATGTACTTGATCTTCCAATACAACCTGAGGAAATAGAATCATATCCAGTGTTGAACATAGACCCATTTCAAGTTTCACAACAGTAAATAATTAAGACAACAACCAATAAAACTTGTATCTATTCACGGGAATGGGCAAATGTCAGCAACTGTAACAAGACCTCTCAGCAATCAGTATCCCCTTGTCTTAACAAGTTAAGTTTCCTTTGGTTTTCTAAATATTTTATGACAGCTAAACCTCTCATGAATCCACATAAGCATGTTTCAGAAAGCCACTATTTGAACCAATAAGAACATTTATAAATAAATCAAAACATATGCCACATAAAACATACCCTCCAGTGAGGAAGAATCGGCCAAGAGTAGCAAACAAAACCCTCGAACGAAGACCTGGATGCACGAAATAAATATTCTGCAACCTGTCTTTGAAATCAGTCGGAAGTTCTTCATAAAGCCACCTCAATATAGTTATGCCAGGGCAATTGTCATCCTTTTGCACAGAGCTGTGGAAGTACACAATGCAGAATGCACCTTCTCGCAACTCGTTGGTCAGCTTTTGGAAAACGTAATTCTTCAGTCTATCCGCACTTACAACAGGAGCTACACAAGACCAGTTATTGTGAATCAAATCAAACATGAAGCTTTAAGATCAACATGACCTCATTCAAATTCAATGCTTTAAGATCAACATGACCTCATTCAAATTCAATTAAACAAAAGTTAACCCTAACCTAAAATCTCAAAATTAAAGAAACGAAAACGATTGAGATAATTGATTCACCTGGAAAGTACTTCCCGACAATTCGTACAATCCGATTACCAGACTTATCCAATCCACGCTCCACGCGGAAGAACTGGAGAACTTCGAGATCGGAGTAATCTTGGTCGGAAGGTTGGTAAGTACAGTCATGCCACTCTTCGTCTCCGTCATCTTCATGTTGTTGACGCTCCGATGGACTCAGGAAAGGACGGTGGTCGATTCCGAGATCGGAAGCGAGGACGAGAACCGAGAAATCGTCGGCTGAAGAACTCGTCATCTCCGATGCCGATGCTGACGTGTCCCTTCGCTAACTTTATCAATCAGAAAGAGTGGCTGATTGTGATAAGGATTTCGATAATAATTATTTATTATTTTTTAGATAATGGGATTAAAAAGCTTTAATTATAATAATAATATGAAATAAAATCTCTATAAATCACATTGAGCAAATGAGTTCAATTTGAGCTGTCCGGGTACTTCAACTTTTGATAACAATGCGAAGGCTTCTGGTTGTACTTCCCGGTGCGTGGCTCGGGTTAGTACTTCGTATCCATCTGGCTATCAGTGAAAATGAGTTTCAGGCGTGCTGCCGGTTTGTTTGTCAGAATGTAAGTAGCTAGTCAACAATTAGTAAATTATTTTTCAAGAGTCCCTCGCCTACTGTTGGCATCTCGGGGGACAATTGCCATTCTCCATCGATTAGGAACTTTATTTCGTACCTGTGGATATACATGCAACAAATAGATGACTAACCATGAAGAACATGTTAATGTGGGAGTGGCATTGATAACAAAATCTCAATACCTTCCTGGCCTGAGAAGTAAAGTTGTAGAGAATTTGGTAAAAGAGCCTGTGTATTCTGGAGACAAGTCCTCTCCTTGACTCCAGCCGTCGAAGGTTCCCATAACTTGAACACTCTACATCCAAACCATATAAATTAAATACATATTTATTAAAAACTGAATTTTAAATTTGTGTATGGCAAAACAAATGGAGATATGAAACTGTACTAAAAGAACTTGAAGTTTTGTAATGCATACCTCAGCCATACCATGCCAGAACAAGGTTACCTCCTTTGACTGAGCAGCCCCGACACCTGTGATTTGCTCTTTTATCCTCTCAGAAACAACTAAAAATAATAAAGAAATCAACAATCCGCGATTTCTAAACAAAAGAGATGAAGCTACTATAGAGAATGCAGTATGCACACCTTTGAGCCGAGAAAGAAGATGGGATTGGATGTATTTCCCTTTGATCTTCCTTGAACCCTCTGGAATGCCAGATCTGGCTATCTCCTCAGCCAGAGTGACCAATTCCTGTGCAATCAGAAAAAAGACGAACAATAAAATCTCGTGACCTAATAATTTGGCATCACATGAACTATCCATGGTGAAAAGCTAGACAAAGTATTGATTCAGTTTCTGCAATTAACTTCTAATCCAACTTCATTTACGAAACTGCTGAGGAGATAGAATTAAATTGAGAGAATTGAAGACTGTGGCATGGAAGACGAAGTACTAAGTGGGTATAGCACCTGCATCTCAAGCTCCACAATGGCAAGTTCAGTCTTGAACTTAGCTAATGCATCTTCCTTCTCATGAAGCTGCATGATTATAAGCAATCTACAATGAAATATTTTGTCGAAGACTAATGAGCAGACATAGCAGTAAAGTGATGAAGTTTCATACATTCCGTTTTCTAAGATAAAGATGAGTAACATAGAAGGACAAAAATGCGAATAAAAAAGACAAAACGCTAACCTGTCGTTTGAGGAACCGATTTTGTTGATTGGCTTCACTCAGTTTCTTGGCAAGCTTCGCCCTACCAGAATCCGCAAGTAGTGATTTTAACTAAGCAAGAATTAGCATGTCAGAACTATCCAATATCCAGTACCACGGATCAATTATTTTGCTCATAAATTAAGTAAGCAAGAATTAGCATGTCAGAACTATCCAGTAACAAGGATCAATTATTTTGCTCATAAATCAAGTAAGCAAGAATTAGCATGTCAGAACTATCCAGTACCACGGATCAATTATTTTGCTATAAATCAAGTAAGTGCATAGTAAGAACCATAGTATCAATGAATCGGAGACATCCATCAATATTATATAGCAATTTTCTAAGAATTCAATGATAAAAGTTATGTAAAAACTAAGACATTGATGGTATGACTATGACCTAACTGTAAGGAGATGAAATGAAAATAGCTTGGTGGAAACAAGCTGGATCGAGCTTCAGTAGTTATATAAATTGTAAAGCTGATTGCAGTTTCTATAAGCCATTGAGATTGGACAGCATAATAAATATTACCTGATCTCTGCTGAATGATTGACTAAGAGGAACTTCCAATGATTCACTGGCATTTTGATCATCATTGGAGTAATCATCAGATTGAAAAGATGAAAACCCATCCTTTACAAGATGAATACAATAAGTTTTCAAAGATTTCGCCTCTCTGTGGCTGTGATTTCGTTGAATTCCAATTGAATGCACAAAGAAGGCTCCCTTGCTCAATGGCCACGATACCCTGTCATTTTGATTCTTCCATTCCCAATCGAGATTCATCATTCCTGTTCCCCACGAACACCTGAGTATTTTCATTTGCACACTATAGCCATTAGGTAGCAACTACAGGTAATATTGATAAATTAATCTACAGAAACATGCTAAAAAAGTTACTTTGGCTGATAAGAAGTAAGAAAAGTGCACAATCAACCCACGCTGCGACTGAGCTATAGAACAAGAGCACAAGCATCAAAATTTATGCTATCACGCTTTTACCTTGAAGCCTGCAGAATGCGGCAATCCATCCAAATATTTTCCACTGTCAAAACAAACATGACAATCCAATTCATCAGCACAGCTTTCTTCTAAAAGCAACAACCAATACCGAAAATTGAACAAATTCAGATATTCAATCACTAACATGCCTCTACATTAACCAGATAAATCCCCTCCAAGCTCCTACCTTTACCTCATTTCATCAAACATCTAACATGCATTCCACACTACTCACTACCAGAATCAAGTCAATAACTATTGCAACCAACAAACAAAAAAATAGGAATACATGAACAAATGAGTTCCGACCCAGAAGCCAATTCTCCCGTCCCGAGTTGCTGCGTCAATTTTCACGAACGTCAGCGACCACTAGTAAACATAGGCGTGCGCAAAATGCAACTGAAATTACTGGTAATGGTGTGGATCAAAAACTGTGGTACCCAATGTTTCTGGATGTAGCAATTTGTATAAAATTCGTACCGCCAGATAAGTTACCGAATCTTAGCAACGATATTATTCCGTCGCCAATTATTATAAAATCTGCGGCAATTAC